>APFE030239532.1:0-16447 GCA_000404065.3 Pinus taeda | reverse complement strand
TTACTCTTCGTATTAGAATTAATGATGTTGCAAGAATTCTAATGAGAACCAGAACCAGCTTGCACCCAGTAGTAGAGAAAACAACCGACGCCCTCCGGCGGCGCCAGCAGCTTTCAGAGACCAGAATTGGAGAGAGGGTTTGGCTGCCAGAGATATTGAAGGCGGAACAGCGAAAATGGAGGACGAATACCAAGTATCGGATGATCTCACACAAGAGAATGAAAATCCACAGGAAGTTAGGGGAGACAACATCTGGCCTGTTAGATCCGTGCCTCCAATAAGTGTTGCGCTGCCTGCTCAATCCCCCTGGCTTGGTGCGCCACAGAGTGGCGCATCCTCCACGGAAAACTCCAACGGCGAAAACCGAGGTACAGAAGCTCATCATAGATTTTTCCTTTTTTTGGCCATTTTTTCTATCTTAGATTTTTCTGTTATAAATGCTTTGGCGTAATATTGATGTCTGATTATCAATGATTTAAGGCAATAAATATATTAATAAATTTTAGAAGTTGGAATTGGTGATGAGATTTGTTTTTAGTGAGAACCATGTAAATAGATTTTAAGCACCAAAATTTCAAATATCAGAATGGTAATAAATTTGCTTTCAGCTGTACTCATACTTACTATTATAGATTTTTTTTTTCCATATATTGCATTCCTCCAGAAGAATTAGCTGTATCAGTTTGTCAGAGGTTTCTGTTTCACTGATTATTTGGTAAACTTTTCAAGCACTGTCAGACAATTTAGATTTAGGCCGAGAGTTATAAATCTGGAGAATCTTTTAACTATTGCAGACAGTATTCTAAAAGTCATTTTCTGCAATATTAATACCTTTTCTGCGCTTAGCATTTCGCCGATGGCAACTGTGACTTTCGGATCCAATGGAATTTAATGGGATCCTTAAGTGATGGCAGATTTCTCGAATATTTGGAATCCTACGGAAATAAGCGTGGTCAACTTTTTGACCGCGCCCGATGTCCTGTGATTCCAAAATATGCCCTTTGATTCCAAAATATAAATATGCGGGGAATCTGCAATCAACTTACCCTCACTAATTTAACTAGTTCTAATTTTACTGTGTCCTTGGCAGATTCTATAAATGTGCCGAAAGTCTTGTGGATTGTCCAGTTCATTTTGCTCACGATCGCCCTTCCATTAAATATCTGATAATTCTTAAGTCCTTACACATGCGCGATAATTCTGAAATCCTTACCATTCTGAAATCCTTACAAATGCTCGATTAGATTAGTTTAATCGATAATGTGTTTTACATGATTTTTCTCTTGCAGATAAACAAAAGCGACCTGAGGATCGACCACCCTACAGGTGCAGGTTTTGTCAGCAGACCTTTTCCAAATCACAAGCGCTCGGAGGACACATGAACCGCCATCGCCAGGGTAAAACGTTGCTTTATCAATGATATTTTTGCAGTTGAATTTACCAAAGAATTCAAATGTTTTTAGCCAATGTAGGTGGATGCATGGATTTCTGAAGATTAAGAATGCATGGAATCCAAAAGATTAAGAGTAATATGTGCATGCATGAGGTTCTCATTCTAAAGATGTCTCTTTCAATCAAGATGCATCACATGTCTCTTTCGATCAAGATTTATTGCATGTCTCTTTCAATCAGATTCATCTTAATCTGGAAGTGTATATTTACAAAATCATGTATATTTCTTTCACAATGAGTGCGCAGAAAGACACGTTGAGAAGTATGATCATGCAATCGACTTTGTACATGCACATCCAAAAGGAGCCCCGTACTCACCTAACTTGTAAGGCATCTGTTTCCAATTCGTTCTTTCTTAAATATTTTACATCAATCTGATAGAATATCTTTTTTTTTCATGGAAACGGGCAGCTACAACGTCGGTCCTCCATCTCAAATACAACCTCAATTTCCTGGAACTCCAACGGTTGGTCCCTGGCCAGGTCCTCCTGTACTTACATCTCAGTTTTCAGGTGTTCAGCCCCAACAAGGAGCCTTTAATCATACCCAACATCCATTCAGGTCCAATCTGGGGCACCCACAAGGCAATTCATATGCAGACTCGAATGCTCTTAATATCGGGAATCGGCAACTCCATACAAACATCTTGAATATACAAAGCAATTCTCCGGGGTGGAACGGACCAGATATGGTGCCAACGACAGGCGATGACAGGAACCAGGACTCTCAACCTCGTCAGCAGCCGCCTCAGGTAGTTCTGCGTTCGGATGGCTTTGGCGCAAACATGCAAAGAAACTATCCTTTATTCGGACCAGGTACGTTGTCGTCCGCATCACCACCTGTCGCTGTCAGAGAAGGGGATCAATTCAGTCCCAGCTTTCAATCCCCACGACATGATAATCTAAGAATCGGTACTTCAGATCAATCAGGCGGCCTTCTCTCAAATTCAGCAGCCCACCAGATTGAACATTCTTCATCTCTCAATTTCACTTTGCCGCCTTTTACATCTCAGCATTCCGCTAACCAGCAGGAACCTTTATATTCCCACGTCTTAGCAATGCAGGATTTCCAGAACATGCAACTTCCGACTTACCTTTCTATCCAGAATCCAACACCCCCAACAGTACATGAAGACTCTAGGTTGCCTAATGTTTCTGGTATTCTGACAGGCTTAACACCGCATTATGATCCAAACTCGGGCGTTGGATCAACCCTGCAAATGAACTATCCTTATTCATTCGGACATGGCATGCCATCATCGTTATCATCACCTGTTGATGTCACACAACGGCGATTCAATCCCATCATTCAACGCCAGAATCCAACGCCCACAATCAATTCACCAGTGAACGAATACTCGAGGCTGGCTAATGTTTCTGCTACTTTCAGAGGCTTAACACAGCCTTTTCAATTTCAGGCGGCAACAAGAATCAACTCCCAGGAGGATATAAATTTAGTTGCAGGTGAAAGTCATAGCGACAATGCCATGCTTAATTCAGATTTGCCATTAATTTCCAATCCCTACATGTACGGAAGCACCAGCGGCAGAGATTGAAAGAAATGGAATCACCTACTGAAGCCGCTGTTCTCTTTCTGACAGTCGTTCTCCTGTTTAATTCTTGATTTGTTCATGCCATTACACCGTGGAAAACCTGCTGTGCTGTAAAAAAAACATCCAGGTATTCCGGTTCTCCGTTTTATCAAAATACTATTTTACAAAATACTGCTATTGAAATCATACTTACCACATTCGAATTCGAATTCGAATCGATTCGATTCGATTCGATAAACAAAAAAATTCGACCTTATAAAATTCTACTTTATAAAATTCAATAGAGGAAAAATTGGACATTATACATCTTACAAATATTTATGGATTTTTTTTTTAGTTTTTATAAGTCTTATCCATTGTATACTGAATTTTGCTATTTTATAATTTTTTGTAATATAGTTATTGTTTTTCTATTTTTTTTTATAAAAGTTGTCTATTTGGAAGTTTACCATTTTATATCTTTTATAATAATGAATTTTCCCATTTTATAATCTTTTGTAATATAGAAGTTACTGTTTTTCTATTATTTTTGTATAAAAATTGAGGATTTGGAAGCTTACTATTTTATATATTTTATAATTTTTTATAATATTGATTTATCGTTTTTATTTTTTTATAAGAGTTATTCATTTAACACGAAATAGAAATTAGATTTTTTCTTTTTATAAAAAAGGTATCAATTTGCAACCAATTCATTATTTCATAATTCTTGTTAAAATAGAAGTTATATTTCTTTTAGTTGCAATTATATAGAAATTACTAACTCATCTCTCAATATGTATATTTATATTATTTAATGTCAATGATAATATTGATTTATTTTTAATTAAATTAATTATTTAATAAAAAAATTAGATTTTTGTATTAGCAATTTATTTTCTATTATACCATATTATGTGGTAGAATAATTTGTAAATAATGTATAATAAAATATCAAAATCAAGCTAAAATTAAAATAATCAAATTTCTAACCAAATTTCTAATAATATTTAATATTTAATAGAAAAATTTAATAAAACCATTTTTTATAATATAAGAATTATTAATTTTTATTTTTATTTTTATGTTTATAAAAATTATTGTTTATTTTTTTCCAATTTTCTGATTAATTCTCACATAAAAAAATACTCGAAAAGCTAAAAAAAAATATCACTAAAGCTAAAAAAAATAGCTGCATTATTTTTGTAAAATTTCAATTCTCAACTTTCCCTGCTTTATTTTATAAAAGGTAATTGGAAAACTTGATTTATTCTTTTGTGATTTTATTTAGCAGTGATTTGTCAGTGTTCCTATCAATGGTTACACAGAGCCTACACAGCCACACTCTTCGTCAAGTCAGCAGGAACAGCACAGTGGGGACACTCTTCATCAAGTTAGCGAGAGCAGCACACACTCTTCATCAAGTTAGCGGGAGCAGCACAGCGGACACCGGAAATAAACTGATAGAAATCTTTGAACAAAATCTTTCACCGCTGACCTCTACCGAATTGGACACTGACCAATTATTCGTCGTACCGAACCGTATCAGCGAATTTCCGAATTCTTTTTGACGGTACGGCCGAACTTGGTAACTATGATTGAAATATCAATTGATGTATCATTTTATGTGAAGTTCAAAATATCATTATCTTTATTGCCTTCAATGCAATTGCATAACAATTTTTATTTTTTTTTGTCACAGCTGAATATTCCACATCTCATAATACTTCAAGTTGTCAAGTTCGATTATTTGATGAGAATAATGTGGATCCAAATATGGGGAGTTCATTGATTCTTTTTCCATTTGATTTACCAGGCCCACCACTCTCGTTTGATCATCGAACCCCTGGTTGTTTCCACCATTTGCACCAAATTCATTCAGTGAGCACCCTACCTCAACCCATAACATTTCAGTTTCACACTCTAGAGTGATGCACCCTATTGTTAAATCAGTCAGATTGTATTGCTCCTCGCACTCTATACCTTGCTCATTTATAACATCCAACATGCCTCAATCCACTGCCTCAGAACTACACAATTATTACACACTTCCAATCAACAATTTACCTACAGTTCCTCCATCTACATAGGAGGGACAATCTAGTCACATGCCTTCAAACTTTGTGGTAAGAAAATTTGGTTGATGAAAATGTTATAACTTTCATGAATGAAATTTTGTATGAATGAAAATATCTATTTATATTTTAAGTGAACCTATATTGCTAATTTCTTTTGTAATGGATTAACCAAAAGCATTTGACAACATTCTTCTCAATTTGTTTTATAGGAAATAGTAGGTGAAAAGAGCAATCAAAGTGTCTGCAATCAATGGCAAGATGACAAATATTCGAGCTCATAAGTATTCATGGATAAAATATGGGCATAACCCTATAAAGGGCTCTCCTGATCCAAGAACATCTTGCGTGCATGATGGGTTGAACATGTCTCTCGATATGTACAACATTTTGTAAATTCAATTTTGTATGGTTATCGTATTGAGATATTGATATCTTTTTGTTGAACTCAAAGCATATAAAATCTCCGTGTAAATGTTGGTTGAACTCTCACAAACTCCAGAAAATGGTTATTTGCATTTTTGCTACTATAGGCTTGATACATCCTTTTTGGATAACAATATAGTGTATTGTACATAAACGCAGAATTAGAACTCTTATATATGAGGCTGTCTCATTACTGTAGATTTGATTTTGGCATGTTGCTTTAATACAAAATGAATTCCAGTGAAAATTGGTGAAAATTATTGACATGGTCAAAGTCAGTCCTTTGGTGTCTGGAAATGATTGAAAATTTTGGAGTTGGAACCCATCTATGCATACTTAATGCTATTTCCTTCAAGTCCAATGTGTCATGACTCATGAAGGAAGGATGGACCTGTATATAGCAAATCCCATAGGGCTGAAGGAGGGGACAACCCATGCACTCTAAGGCTAAATTCCTGGTACCAATGAAGATGTTCCTCATTTAACTTGGCTTGTAACATTCCTTAAACCTCGACAAGCAGGGGATGCAATTCAGATTTTCCAGATCAGTTGAACCCAATAAGCAAGGATCTGTTGCTATCTTTGTGCTTTCTCTTTAAACAATGCCTGCTGTGTTCTCATCCATTCTTTCAAAGTTTTGATGTTAGAGATTATGGATTGGTATAGAGTTGAAATCCACAACTTGTTTCTGCAAAAGTATTTTTTCTTGGTTTTCATTCCAGAAACTAGTTTTTTGAGATATACTACCTATGGGGTGAGCCTATTGTTTCCAGTTTTGAGAAATTTCATCTTTCACACCAGATTTTTAATTTGGCATAATTTAGTATGAAAAGTCCAATTTTGTGGCCATATCAAGGGGATTGTAAATTGGACCTTGATTGCTGTTACAATTTGTGAGCTTCATACTATGCACTATGCAGCTTAATGTTAAGACAAAACTAGCGACTAATTAACATCTCTTAACCTTGCAGATTCATATAACATGTTACTTTATTAAATTATACCTAAAGTTACATTATTATTTAATACTTCCGTGTAATAAAAACATGATAAATATAGCCGGAGTGGTCCTAACAGTTAAGAACATGTGATTCTCTCCACAAAGGTCATATGTTCGATTCCAAACAGGGGTAAAATATGTACATGTGTCCAAGCCATAGTTTGTGTGGTAGTGGCAAGGTATAAGCATTCCCATTCTCGCTTATAGGGTAGTAAATGAACAAATTATATTTATTACGCAGACCCCAATGCTAGTAAATGAACAAATTATATTTATTACGCAGACCCCAATGCTGAAAAATTTATGGAGAAAAATAAAAACATGATATGACCATTACACTAACATTCAAGAATCTCATGAGGCCACAAAAAAACACCCCTTACAATGTGTAGAACTACAACACCCACAGATCAATAGAGATCCTCATCAAATATCCAAGATTATTTCCATGCACATTCCAGACCCATGTAAATACACAAAAACAAATTCTCCATTCCTTTCTCAAACAGTAAATCAAACTTTCTTAATAAAAGAGTTTTATATTTTAATTCCCTCAATACAAATACTATGCATGGAAATAATATTACTTAGTCAATATATATTTTTTATTCTTCTTTATAAATAATATTGTGATTACTTCCTATAAAAGAGTTTAGTGATTATGATTAGTAACTATGCAAATTATAAAAATAAAAAGTCCAAATAAAAGTAATTTTAAAAATCAAATTTATTATTCTTTAATTACTTTTGCTTTTGTTTAAGGTTAATGGTTGTAACTATTTATACCAATAGGACTCTAGATCCAAAAATAATTGAAATAACCATCTTAAGTATTGTTCCTTCCTCTACTCTCATAAATGAATGTGGACAAGCCCAAAAGTAGCATCAAATTAGGTCAAAATCAACACCTTTCCTCCGTTGTTAAGTTATCCCTGCTGTTGGTTATAACTCCCATCACAAGCACGCCTAATTTCTTGTTGTAGATACTATGTTTGGGCTTCAAACGAGTGCCCCATAACCTGATATATCTCCTCAAAAGAACACTCGAACTTCTGAACATAGCCCACAACCACATACTTTTACTGCAATGCCCTATCTTATGCAAATCTGCCCTGTAAACAATGGGAAACATGTAGGAACATGGCACAAATATCCATGATTGAAGTGGCCACAAATCAGCTTTGATTTTCCTTGAAAGATATTATCATGAAAGGTACTTCGAGCTTTCGCATCCTTGGTAGAATTAATGAAGGAACTTCCTTACATTTATTTTTACTATGCCCTTACTCAATACAGGTGTGGAAAGAAGTTGAACATCAGACCTCACCTCAGTATTTGTGGGATAAATTGATCCTGAAAGATTGCTTTCAAGAGCACTTTAATAGAAGAGAGCTGAAGGAAAATATAACACTTCCATACTTGATTACTTGTGGAATCTGGTCAGTGAGGAATGCCAGTTTTTTTGTGGATGTCTAAGTGCCCACTTTCAAAGTTTTATTACAAGTGATTTCATTGTTTTCTTCTTATAAGCCTAGTATACAACCAAAACCCAGTCATATGATTTTGAACAAGGATTATGCATGGGGCTTATTTGATGGGGCTTGCCAGGGACCAGAAAACTTATGTAGTCTGTGTAATGTGTTATTTACTACTAAGGATAAAAAATTCACTAGTAAGGCATATATGGTTATTGGTATTAAAAATAAAGCTGAATTTAGAACATTATTTTTCCTATTACAATGAGCTACAAAGAAAAATATATTGCAACTATAGGTTTTTGGGGGCTCTGATATGGCTATCAAAAGGATGAACAATCACATCCAGGTCCACAGTTTGAGCCTTTCAGAGTTGGGAATACATTTGGAGGATACCTCTGGCCATTATCAGATAATTAGTTTTACTTATATTTAAAGAATTGAACAGTTTTGCCAATTCACTAAGGAAGCTTTGCATTTGGCTTAGAATTTTCTTGTTTTAGATGAATTTACTGAGGGGCATCTAGTTTCCTCAAGGTCTTGTTACATTTTAGACTTCTGATCTTATTTGGATGGTGACCACTGATGATGACATATTTTGATATAGAACTCAATTAGATATTCAAGTTTTTGGAACAACTTATGTAAAGGAAACTGATTAGTCTGAGTTTCAACGAGTCTCTAGTCTTCACAAAAAATCTGAGCTCTTTAGTAGGAAACTAATCACATGATTGAGGTTAAAATCTAAGCTTATATACTTTCCATTGTCTGATTGCTCTGACAAGTGCAAAGACTTCTTTATTTCTGGTGAAATCCTTGAGATCACATCACTACAATGCAAGCATAATGAGGTATGTAGAAAATTATTTATGACCAGAGTAGTCCAGTGAATCACTGGTAATGAATTTCCATCATTGTTTTTCTTCTATAAAGGAAATTTGAACCTGTTTGAATGATGAAATAACATAAGATAAACCAATATTGACTAATATTTGAAAACACCTTCAGCTTTTTATAGATTGATCATGCATTGTATTGGACATAAATTGACTATAATTGAAAAGAATGGATGGATTTTTGTCAACTGCAGAAATTGACAAAAATCCCACAAATATCTCATCTACCCATTGATCATTGTAATACCCAAGCAGTCAGGTTACCATAGAAATTACTTCTTTAGATATTTCTTAGAAGATTGAGACTGGGTATGGGGGATTGTTCCGGGGTAATTCAACATTTTCAGGAAGGAAATATTCGAATATTTGTGCTCTCTGAGGGTAAGTTAGATTTTTGTATAATTCCATTAATACATCGACTAAGAAAGGATGATTGGAGGTTTGGTATTCAAGTTGCAAAGACCGATAAATACTTTCAGGGTAAATGGAGAAGATGATTTTGTTATTTTGGGAAATAACAACTTTTTGGCTTGGTAGGTATTGGAGATGGCACCAAGTGGAGAATCAAGGGAAAATTTGAGTTTAGGGAAAAATAAACTAAGGGAGAAGGGATTCCTAAATGTTTATATCATCACTTTTTTCGAGGAAATTTATCTTTTCCAAGTTGTGAAGTTTGTAAAGGTCAAATTCACAATGGGTCTCAACAATTTTATACTAGGTGTCGGTTAGAGGGTACTTATCTAAATCAAAGATAGGGGGAATCATGGCATTTTCCTCTAGAACTTTCCCCTTTTCGTTGTGTGTCGCATCTTGGAAATGTAACAATAGGAAGGCGGAAAAAAGTATCATAGAATGATTGATCGAAAGAAATCTAAATAACAAGCTAACCCTTGTGAAATTTGGTCGACTTCACAAAGGAAAAATTGTTGTAGAATGTTGATAGTTGGTGGAATCTCGATCTTCGATCTCCAGAATCAATGGTGTGGTGAAAGAAGTGAATTGTAGGCTTCCACGAGTTTTTATAGCAGTTGGATAGGTTTCATAAATGGTGTGGTGAAAGGAGTGAATTACAGGCTTCCTCGAGTTTTTATAGCAGTTGGATAGGTTTCATAAAAAAAAAATTAATGTTATGGAGAGAGAGAAATTTATTGAGAAAATAGATAAACATGAGGAGCTTTAAATGCAACAACATTTATTATTGGATTTGGCAGTAAATATTTGAACATTGAACGACTAGTCAACATGTAGGGGGTGACATGACAGGAAAGATGGCAAGAGTGGAGTGGCAGAAGAGAAGATAGGAAACAGCAGTGCAAGTGGAGGCAATGGATAGTTGGTGAGAGATAATGGTATTTCGAGTGGGTGGCAGGTGCATGTGGTAAGTGGTTTCGGGAGGGGGGCCCTTGAAATTCTCCATGATCTGCCATGTCACTCCAAGTGGTTTTGGCGAAAACCATTCCCCCCCCCCCCACCTTTTGTTAACCGTTGGGAGTGCGGAGGGGGGCATTATCCCTTGACTGTAGATCTTGATGCGAATAATCTAAGTCGTCAGTTTGAACGTCCCACTTAACCACAAATGGCAAATGAATTTTTTTGTATTATTTCATACACACACACACACACCCCTTCTATCCCTCTCTCCTTTTCCTCAAGCAAAAATTGTAATTTTAATTTAATAGTTTGAATATTACATTTTTTAATTACAATAGAGTACATTAAAAATTTGTTTTTCTTAATAGCTATCCATCAAAAAATAATACAAAAAGTGGGCCTATAAGGCCTCTTTCAGTTCAACATTACCATTTAGTAACATAAAAGGAAAAAAATAAAAACTTTAAGAAGATAGGCTCATTTCATCTAGAATAGAAGATCTAGCATGAGTTTCATAAATAATAGTGAGTACAAAGATGGGTCCTGAAACCTGTGCATATTCCACCTATAGGCCTTCTATGAAGTTCCTATGGTAGAACTCATAAAATGTTTCGTCTACCTACTCTGAGATCTTCCATAAGCCAAATTCCAACTACGCACTTGTTTTGGAAAGGTAATCAACAATGGTATTCCTCTCCTTGAAAATATGATAGCAAGAAATATGACCAAAACTTATCTTCAACTGTAAGACCTCCTCTAGGATGGTAACGAGTTTGTGCATGTGACATCTTGATACTTCATTAAACCAATCATCCTTTTTGTAGGCATTTGACATTAGGTGAAAACCCAAATATTTGATTCAATCAAATATATTTTAATGGAAAGGACACATATTTTTTTCATTTATAAACTCGTCCCTATCTAGAACAATTTCAGACAAAGTTGATTTCTGAATATTAATCATCATAGATGTATCATTCTGAAATATTGACAAAGATGCTTCCATAGATATTAAATCCCTTTTCTACTGATCAATGAACAACAAAATTTCATTGATAAACAAAACATGTGTAATGGTTAAATCACCTACCACTATAGATAAATTGGAGAGAAATTCAATTGACCAACCATCAGGACTTGAACTTTCATCCCATAGAAAATTATGAAAGACTTTTTACAGTTCTTCATCTAGAACTAATTCAATGAGAGATTGGTTGGAATTATTATCTTATAATTTGGCTATGTGATTGGCCATGTTTGTCACCTCAGCTAAAGAAGCCTCCTGCAGAGCCTAAAAAACAGAGATTAAAATATTAATTCCTAACCTAGTTAGGGCTTCAAAATTTGAGGCCTCACCTCCATTCAAATGTTTTAAAGCCCAAAAATAGTGTTGATTACCCAATGACCCTTTCCAAGAAATTGGGAAAATATTGAGTTTTCATCCCCGCACTTTAGCCAAACAACTTTTCTTTCTAACCTCTAGGACTACTTCTTTTTCTCCAAACTTGTATTCCTAGTAACTTCTAGTTGAATAATTTTTTTGTTTAGCTTCTACCAACACATATCCCTCCCCATTCAGATCTTCTAATTGCTCCAAGTCTTACTCCACCTTGTGCAAGGCCTCCTTGTTCCTTTAAATTTTGTCTTTAGACCATTCGACAATTGCCCTATTGAGTCTCTTGAGATTATACAAGAATTGAGATGAGAGAAAACCTTCCCTTCCAATATTGTAGGGGATTGAGTGCTCCACCAAAATATTATGGAAAGATTAATCCTTGATCCAAAGCACATTGAATTTAAATGGGGATCTTGACTTTTTTTATTCCCCTTTTAAGTTGAAGGAAATTAGGGTGATGATTATAACTATCACCCACTCCAACCCATTGTCCAAAGAGAGAGATTCTTTCCAACACAGATTCAACATGTGATTAGAGCTCCTTTAGTTCTCTTATTCTTAAGCAAACCAACATCAAAAAACTTATTTGTCTCTAAAAGCTGGGAGACGAAGTATATATATATATATATATATATATATATATATATATATATATATATATATATATATATATATATAATTAATGTTCAAAAAATTTATATTTAAGTGTTTGAAATATTTAAAAACTTACTATGGCAATTGCTTTTTTAGTCTCTTTCAAGTTAATTTAAAATTATGTTTTTATTTGTTTTGCTTTGTTTTGTTTGTTTTTTGTTTTTTTTTTTGTTTTGTTTTTTTTTGTTTTTGTTTTTGTTTTTTGTTTGTTTTTGTTTTTTTTTTGTTTTTTTTTTTGTTTTTTTTTTGTTTTTTTTTGTTTTTTTTTTTTTTTTTTTTTTCACTGGAAAAATCATAATCTTTCATTAACTTAGAAAAATTACATATTGTAGATGTGATTGCATATGTTGTATCTTTCTAGCCTCCGAGGGCTTCAGTCAAAATTTTGAAGTTCACCAAAAACTATGTACTTTTCAGATTCACCACACATGGTGTTCTTTCAAAAACTATAATAGGAGTCTGTTGATAAGTCTGTACATATACCACGCAGGGCATTTTAAAAACCACATAAATATGTCATGTATAAATATATACAAAGTCAAAATTTAACATTTCTCAAAATAAATAAATAAATCAATAGTGATCAAGGGCTCGCCGCCCTATGGTAGTGTTGATCTATGTATGGGCGATGATAGTAGCAATATTCATTTGTCCCCCATTGTTCCTGGATCATCCACTGTCCTCTAGGAAGTGTCGTGGCCTCCTTGGATAGCCCATTAGCACTGATGTTATGTTCCCTGTAGATATGATTGCAAGTGATGTTGGTAAATTGAGCCTTGAAAATGTTAACTTCATCCAAAATATTACTGAGTGTGTGTATGTGACATGCAGTAATATTATTGAACCAATTAATAATGATCTTTGAGACTCCAAAATTGTTTATTCTCATGCAATTATGTCCCAAGGAGAAATGCAGAAGGTGTCGAAGGGTAATGAGTTCTACGAAATTATTTGGTCTAGCTCCTAGACCCATCTTTACTTTGTAGTGATGCTGATCATTTAAGTATAGGATAAAACCACCACAACATCCCTGTTAATTAGTTGCACCATCGAAATATGCCCAAGGTGTGTTTTTATCAATGAGAGGAGGGGCATGTGGCCTTCAGGACCTATATTGCTGAGGTTCGAGCATCTCATTATATGTTGAAACAATACATGCAGCACTGTGTGGCTAGCACACAGGCTTGTTGTTGAAAATGGAGTGGTTCTGAGCCAACCAAACATGCCAACTGATAATCAGACGGAGGCTTTATAGTTTGGATCCCTTATGCTGATTAAACCATGCTTCCCATGCACTGCCGAGATCGTCTCCTTCCCATTGCCCAAAAAAATGTATGGAGGTAGATAAATTATGCTAAAGAGAAATAAGAGCTGAGCATTTCAAAAAAAGATGTAGGGTCGATTCAGTTGAATTTTTGCATAAAATACACTGATTTGGTCCATGAAAATATCGGCGTGTGAGATACTCTTCCGTGGGTACTTTATCTCTAAGGATACACAGAAAACATAATCTGGTTCGAGGAGGCACTGTTAGTTTCCAAATAATCTTCCACCAGAAAGTAATCTACTCCAATTTTTTGAGGGAGATCAAGGATAGATATCGTGTCTTTGGAGAGTAGATACCATTTTCTGCATGACATTAGATGTGTTCATCAGGGCCCTCTTTAATCTTGATATGCGATTCAGATAGTGTGGTGATATATTCTTGCCATTATTGGTGCCAGCATGGAGGTAACTCAAGCTGCATTGTAGTCTTCCATCCTTGGGAAAAGATACTAGAGTTTTGATGGTCTACAATATTTGTAATCAACTTGATCTCATGTGAGTGTAGATGTTATATGAGGTCTCTAAACAACTAATATCTTCCTCCACCTCCAACACATTGATCCAAGCCAATGTGAGCCATAGATCCATCATTGATTCTCCAGACGAGATTGTCCTGAATATGGCGAAGAGAGTGAAGGAGTGCCTTCCAAATGGATGAGATGCCAAATTTTGGCCAGCTTGATAATCGAACGCAGTCCATGATTTGTTGAGGCCAAATATACTTATGATATGAAATGGTTATCCAAAGATTCTATCCAATCAGCAAAGTCCAGCCCATTTTTGTAGCAAGGTCTTGTGCAAATAAAGGGAGGTCTTTAAGACCCCAACCGCCCCATTTCTCGGGCAATGTAATCTTATTCCAATCTACACATGCAAAAAACTTTTTGTCTTGATTTCCATTCCAGAGATATATGTTGCAAAGTTGTTGTACACAGGACAAGATGCTCCTAGGGATCCATGCAAGTGCCATCCAAAATACTGGCGTAGCCTCAAGTATCGATTTAATAAGAACGAGTCTACCTGCCCTGGACAAATATCTGTGAATCCAGATGGACAACCTTTTTTCTAGTTTGGTAACAAACCAGACCCAATCTGCAATTCTCTGGCTGATAGGCTTTATCCAAAATCCCAAGTATTTGAGACCCCTATCTAGTGGATGGATATAGTAAGGAAAAAGTTGATGAGCAATATGGGACTCTTGGATGGATGTTCAAGCAAAGGTAATGGTTGATTTTAATTAGTTGGCTAACATCCCAGTAGCTGACGAGAAAAGTGAGAGAATTTTGGAGAAAGTACGAGAGTCCCGAATACTACCATCAAGAAAAATGAGAACATCATCCAAAAATAGTAGGTGGGTGAGAAAGCAAGCATCAGAGATCTTAAGGCCACAGAGATCACCATCCCTCTTAGCCGAAGCAATGAAGCGACTAAGTCCATCCATGACAATCAAAAAATAGGATGGGTTAGAGAGGGCAGCCTTGTCTAAGCCCCCTCTCTGAGTGAAAGAAATGAGAAACAGAGCCATTAATGAGGACACTCAAAGTAGGGGAGGTGATGTAGGCCATAATCCAAGTGATGAAGTTATGAGGAAAGCCCAAATGGATAAGGATCATCTTAATGTGAAGCCAGCTGACACGATCAAAGGATTTTACCAAATCTATCTCGAGAATAATTCCCTTATGATGTCTAGTCTAGATTGAATGTATAGCTTCTTGGGCCGAGCCAATGGCTTCATGAATCTAACAATGTTCAAGAAAGGAAAATTGTTGATGGGCAATATGATAGGAGAGGATAGGCCAGAGTTTGTTGGCTATGATCTTGGAGATAATTTTGTACAGGCAGTTGCATAATGAAATAGGCCTGTAATCATTGAAAGAGGAAGGAGTATCGGATTTAGGAATCAGGGCAATGAAGGTCGAATTGATGGCATTGTACATCGATCCCAATAATTTGCATTCTTCCACAACTTTCAGCAGATCCTAACCCAGCAAGTCATAAAATTCTAGCTAGAATTCTATAGTCCGCCATCTAGACCCGAGCTTTTGTCCTTCTTGAACCGTTTTAATGTACCTTCGAGTTCCCCAGTAGTTACAGGTGCATATAGATTCTTTGCCTCGTCCTCATTTACAAATTTGGGGAAACGTCTAGCCACATTTATGATATCAACAAGATTTGAACCAGGTGGGTTTTTGTATAGATTCCTGAAATTTGTAGAGCTGAGATGTGAGAGTTTGTTGAAGGAATTAGCAACTTCTCCTTCTGGTAAAGGTATATTCTAGATGGTGTTTGATACCTTTCTACCTTTTGCGTAGTTATGAAAAAACCTAGTATTGTCATCCCTTGCTTTCAACCATATGGCCCTACTCCTCAGTCTCATGGATTCCTCTCTCTCCTTCAGGATCTGTGTCTTCTAGTTCTCGAGCTCAATCAGATGGGACTTGTCTTTAGCTGTGATAAACCCCAGGGTTCTCTCATTGAGCAAAGAACTTAGTTCGGATTCAATGTGAGATAGAAGCGAGTTCTCCCTCTGATGCTTCTCTCTAGCCCAATTAACAGAAAGATGCTTGAGCTTGGACAAGTTTTTTGAGAGATTCTTCAGCGTAAATCACATAAGAATTCATTTGTCGATTTGTTTCGAACCAACTAGTGTGGTTCATCGTCACGACAAGTTGAAGAAACCAATCTAGCTTAGCATGTTAAATAGTCTGAGCAGAGTCTCCAACGGCTAAATTGACTAACGGCTAATTTTGATCTTAGGACCTAGGACAAATTATTATTTATTAATTTAATATTATTATTATTTTTTAATATTATTATTATTTATGGAAAAAAGTCAAATTAGGTA
>APFE030239529.1:2843-20146 GCA_000404065.3 Pinus taeda | reverse complement strand
TTTTGCAGGGGCTTTTGAGTCAAATTTTGGATTCACATTGAGGGAGAGAAGATTTGCAACCCTTGATCAGATCCAAACTGATGCCTTAGAGATAGAAGCAAATCTGGTGGCTGCAGGTAAAGCACCAGAGACACAGCCTATACAAGATAAGGGAAAAGCTAAAGTGGAATCCTCTCAAAGTCAAACATTAGAAGATATGAGTAATGTAATTAAAAATTTGTCAAATAAATTGATTAAATTAGAGTTGGATAGTAAGAATTCTTTGAGGCAAGCACAACAGAACATAAACTTTAATCCTCAGTATAGAAGAAAACCTCTGCAAATTTTGCAGAAGGAGAGAAAAGATCAAGATCAGGTTCAAGCACCACTTTACTTAGAGGCAGAAAGTACCAGAGCATTCCAAGGACCATGATGATCAGATTTCCACATTGTATGCAGTAGATGAAGATGAACTAGGTGTTGAGGGAGAAGAATATGAATATGCTAAAATATGTCATTTATGATGAGAGTGAAATTGACAAGTATTGGAAACAGTTTTCTGATCTTATGCAGGCAGAATTACATAAGAAATATGACTTGAGATCAAGGAAAAAATTTAGAAGTCAAGAAAATGAAGGTGAGCAGCAAGTTTCAGTGCCCTTACAAAAGGTAACTCCACAAGAACCACAACCTACAAAACAATTGAATAAAGGAAAGCAACAGTAGAATACAAGTAGCAAGACTCAAATACTTCAAGGTGAGTCTTCTCGAGACAAAAGTGATAAAATTCCTTTCGAAAAGCTTGTTTCCATTCCACAAGAGGTTTCAGTGATGAAGAGAAGTGAAGATGAAAATGAAAGGAATACTAAACAGGTTCATGTGTTTAGTCTTACTAAAGAATTCGAAAAAATAAGAATTCAAGTGCCACTCACAGAGTTGGTCAAAAGACCAGTTTATCAGAGAGAGATTGTTGAGTTTATCAATCTAAGAGAGAATGTGAATGTAAATGACACTGTGAATCTGCAAGAAGATAAACTAGTAGTGGTTTTTGGTCCACATGTGGAGGAGGTAGATTCTTCAACACCTCCATTCTACATTTTTTTATTGATTCATGATTTCCTCTTGCATAATTGTATGTTTGATTCAGGAGCTTCACATAACCTTATGCCATTATCAGTGATGAAACAACTAAACCTACAAGTTACTAAAACTTACAGAAACCTATATTCTTTTGATTCAAATAAAGTCAAGTGTCTAGGGGTGATTAAAGATATGGTGGTGTCACTAGCTCAGATCCCAACTAGAAGCTTGGTAATGGATGTAGTGGTAGCGGATATCCCTACTAGGTTTGGAATGTTGCTATCTAGGTCATGGGGGGCTAAATTGATGGTGTTTTGAAACTAGATTTTGCTCATGTTGTCATACCAATTTTTGGTGGAAAAGAAAGGAGGTTGTATAGAGAAACCAAATTTGTAAAAACAATCATAAAGAATGGAGCAAATAATACACCTGTATATAGCCAAGAGAAAGATGACTTTTCTTGCTTCGTGCTACATGACAATGCAGAATTGGCTGAAGATAATCAGAGGCAACTTACTTCAGCCAGTGTAAATACAGAGCTGCAAACATAAGGGGTGTGGAAGTGTTTCTTTGATGGAGCCTATTTAAAGAAGGAACAGGTGTTGGTTTCCTTCTAATTACACATAGAGGTAATATGTTCCCTTTTTCTTTTAAATTGGAGGTCGAAGCAACAAATAATGTGGCAGAATATGAATCCTTGATCATTTCTATACAAATAGCAAAACAAATGGTAGTCCATTCAATTTATGTTTTTGGAGATTCAGAGCTAATTATAAAGCAAATAAAGAACCACTGCCAAACAAAACACCCTAGGCTTAGGGCATACAAAAATGAAGTGTGGGATTTGGTTGAGAACTTCTTTGAAGCTTTCAACATTCAGTTCATTCCAAGAGATGGAAACAAATTAGCAGACTCTTTGGCTGTGGCTACTAGTACTTTTAGGCCTCCTATTAATCCAAAGCTAAGATATGAGGTTGAAATGAGGCATATGCCTTCTATTCTTGATAATATAAAGCACTGGTAGAGATGATCAGCAGATTAAGGAATTCTTGACTATGATTGAAGATTTTCAGGACATAGAGATTGATCAAGATGAAGATGAAGCAGTAGAAGGAGCAGAAGTAAGTGGTTTGAAAAATTCTATAGTTAATTAAAAAATTATTCGATTGAAAGATAATATTCTGCCAAAGGGGCTTGTCCCTCTTGAAAGACTTTTTAACTGCAATGATGTAGTTGTCAGTTCAGAGAAAATTCCACAGGATGAGCAGATTCAAGATCTCAATATTGGAATCAGAGAGAGCCCAGGTTAGTCAAATTATCTAATGGAGTTCCACTTAATTACAAGGAAAGATATATTAAGCGTTTCAAGGATTGTATTGATGTTTTTGCTTGGTCCTATGAGGATCTCAAAACATATGATGTAAGTATTATTCAGCACATGATTCCCTTGAAAGAGGGGATTAAATCATTTAAGCAGAAACTTAGACAGATAAACCCTCTGCTTTTACCATTGATTGAGAAAGTAGTCAAAAAGATGCTTGATGCAAAAATAACAGTTCCACTCAGGTAGTCTGACTGGGTGGCCAATTTCGTGCCTGTAAGGAAGAAAATTGGAGAAATAAGGCTATATGTGGACTTTAGAAATCTAAATAGGGCTTCCTTAAAAGATAACTATTTGTTACCTAAAATGGATCATGTGTTGCAGAAGGTAACAGGATCATTCAGGATGTCAATGCTAGATGGGTTTTCTGGGTATAACCAGGTGGTTGTCGATAATGGAGACCAGAAGAAGACTGCATTCACAACTCCTTGGGGAACCTTTATGTATGCTCGAATGCCTTTTGGGTTGATGAATGCAGGTGCTACATTTCAGAGGGCTATGGACATTTCTTTTGTGGGTGATAAGTTTGTAGTGATATACTTAGATGACATCATTGTTTTCTCTAAGTCTGATGAGGAGCATTTGGACCATCTTAAAAAGACTTTTGAGAAATGTAGAAAATTTGGGCTTTCCTTGAATCCTAAGAAGTCTATTTTTGCTCTAGAAGAGGGCAAACTGCTCGGGCACATTGTTGCTAGAGATGAAGTGAAGATAGAACCAGCAAGGGTGCAAGCTGTGTAGAAAATGCCCTTGCCCAGGAGTAAGAAAGACATTCAAAAAATTTTGGGAAAGATAAACTTTTTAAGGAGGTTTGTGTCCAATTATGCTGAAATTGTAAAAGAAATTACTAATACGTTGAAGAAGGAGAATGAAGTGCATTGGACCAAGGAAGCCAGAGAGTCATTCTTCAGAATTAAAGAACCATTACAAGCAGCTCCAATTTTAATTACCCATGATTATCAAAAGCCTTTTCAATTCTTTTCATTTGCATCACCTAATTTAATAGTTGTTGTTTTGTTACAAAAGAATGATGAAGAAAAGGACCAACCAGTTGCTTTCTTTAGCAAGATTCTCAGAGATGTTGAACTAAAGTACAATATTTTTGAAAAATAGGTATATGCTTTGGTAAAAGCCCTAAAGGCCTTCAAGACTTATGTGCTACAGTCACAGATCATTGCTTATGTGCCAAATGCTGCAGTAAAGGATGTCTTAGTCCAGAGTGATGTGGAAGGCAAAAAAGGGAAATAGATAGCCAAGATCCAAGAGTATGACTTGGACATAAAGCCCACAAAGCTGGTGAAAGGGCAGGGATTGGCAAAGATGTTGACAAAGTCAAATTTTCAAGCATTGGGAATCAACTTGCTAACACCTGCAAATGAGGAGATAATTGGAGAAGGTGAAGAAAAATCAAATCCAAGTATGAAGATCAGGTATAAGTTTTTATGTTCAAAATGGTACAAGCGCATAGTCCATTATTTATGTTTTCTCTCTTGTCCTCAATCTTTGGATAGAACAAAATATAGAGCGTTAGAGATCAAAGCACAGCCATATATGATTGTTGAGGGCAAATTGTATTGGAAGGATCCTGTGGGAATTTTATTGTTATGTTTAACAGAGGATGAATTTACAGAGACCATTAAAGATTATCATGAGAAGTTATGTGGTGGACATTATAGTTGGAAGGCTATTGCACATAAAATCCTCCAAGCAGGGTTTTATTGGCCTACTCTACTTGGTGGTACATACAAGTTTGTCAGAAGCTATCAGAAGTGTCAGTGTTTTGCTGAGAAGAAGAGGCTAGCTCCCTTGCCTTTGATCCCAGTCTTCATAGAAGAAACATTCAGGCAATGTGGACTAGATTTTGTTGGAGAAATTAACCCACCTTTAAGTGGACAGCACAAGTGAGTTCTTACAGCTACTGATTATTTCACCAAGTGGGTAGCAGTTATACCTACTAAAAGGGAAAATGACCAAGTGGTGATGAAATTCTTAGAGGAAAATATTTTCAGCAGATTTGGATGCCCTATCAAAATCATAACAGAGAATGCTCAAGTCTTCAGTTCAAGCAAGTTTGTTGATTTTTGTCAAAAGTATAATGTTATTTTATCTCATTCAATAGCTTATCATCCACAAGGAAATGGATTGGCTGAATCCATTAACAAAACATTGATGAAGATCCTTAAGAGAGCAATTGCAGAAAATCAGAAAGACAGGGATTCTAAATTAAAGTTTGCTCTATGGGCTGTCAGAGTGACTACAAGAAGGTCTACAAGCAAATCACCTTTTGAATTAGTGTATGGAACTCAAGCTCTGTTCCTTAGTCAGCTTGTGAAGCTTGTAATTGCAATGATTCGAGAGGCAAAAGAAGAACCCAATGCTCTAATAAGAAGGATGCATAAAGTAGTGGAATTAAGTGAAAGCAAGGATAAGGTAAGAGACAACTTGACTATGTATCAATCAAAGATGAAGGGTATTTTTGATAGAAAGGCCAAAGAAATTGATTTTAAAGTTGGAGACATGGTATTAAGGTGAGATACTAGAAGAGAAGATAAGGGTATACATGGGAAGTTTGATCCTCTCTGGTATGGCCCATTCAGAATTATAGAAGCAAGGACAAATAATACATTCTTCATGGAGAATCTTGATGGTGAATCTTTACAGCCGCCTGTCAATGAGCAGTACCTCAAACATTACTTCCAGTTCTGAAGCACAAGCATCCTGTCATTGTAGATACCGTAGTGAATTCATTGTACAAATTCCATAGAATTTAAATTGGCTAAGCAATATGTGATTCCATGCCTGAGGTGAAGGCATTGATCTACGGTTCTTAGTGCTTTTGTGGCAAAAGCACTATCCACAGGTGGAGCCAGATGTTGTAGCATCCATTGTCTTCGAATTTTATTTTCAGTTTTATTGCAAAAATGGAAAAAAATCAAATATTGTGTTATAGCGGAAATAACTGGAAATGAGGAAATTTGAAAGAAATGACTTATTTTATATTATTAATGGCTTTTGAATGTGAGAAACCCGCGAGAAGATCTGAGCCGTCAACTTGGAAGGCAACAGATCCAATGGTAATCGCGCAGTTAACAAGCGCAAGGGCTAATTCAAAATTGGACGCGATAAATTATAATATGGAGTTAAAACTTTACTTAATCAGGGTCATCCGCTTGAAGGCAGCGGATCCGACGAATATCACGTCAAAAAGTGAACGGGTTTTATTTTAAATTTCAGACCTGAGAAATCTTTTAACCACAGTTTAGTTTCCTATCGGGTCCGTGGGGAAGTCAAAGGCTTGTGGAATAAGCGGATGCGATAAGGTTTTGTTCAACAGGTTTAAAGTCTCATTGAGTTCTGAAAGATCGGACCGTCCATTGAATGGGTGATCGGACGGTGACTGCTCTCAAATGTGCACGTGGGTTAATGGCTCAGGTGGACCCGATAAGTAATGAACTGGGGCTTAATTCCTTTGGTTTCCGACGATGGTGATTGGTCGTGTTTCCTTGTGTTTTGGCCAATCACAACACTTCCGATATGTACGTGGGTCCAAAACCCACAAGTCCACACATGGATTTCTTGTAAAGTTGCAGTTTGTTGTGTTAAAATAGTCTAACTATCATCAGGACGTCTACAGGGTTACAATTTGCAAAATAACACTCAGACAACATACTCAAGCCACAGATTTGAACAACAAACAGCCATCACCTTCTAATTTCTGTTAGCTCTAATTATTTTGTTTTCTTGAGGAGAATGAGGTGTCTTTTACCCACCATTGTAATATTATGTAATAACTTTTCCTTTAGACAGTTAGGAAATAGTTAAGCAGTTTGACAGTTTTGGTAATTACCAACTGTTTCATAATGTATAAAAAGAGGAAAATTTACAGAGAAAAGGTTCGAATTTTGAAGAACCTAAAGACTAGGCCATTGTATTCTTGATAAAACTGTTGATTAATGAAAGAATCAGATGTTTTCCTCACATTGTTGGGTATGATTTTGTAACTTCTCTGTTTTGTGTCATCATATGTCTTCTTTCCTTTAAGTATGGTAATGAAGCTGTAAGTCTTTGCTTGCTTATGTGAATGAAGTTAAATTTCTTTAAAAGAGCGCTCCTATACTTGAAGTTCCTACCTCTACAATTCTTCTAAGTTATAGATAGTAGTTCCTGTGCAAAACAGCATATTGTCTTCAACTTCCCTAAGTGTCACAAATAATAGTTTCTGTGTAAAACAGCATATTGTCTCTAACTTCTCTAAGCATTCTTCATTCAGCATTTATATTCAGCAATCAAATGGCATTCTGAGACTTTCACGTCACCTAAGTATTGAGGGTTTAAAACCAGGTCTTTCAGGTCCTTCATTTGAGAATACAACATACAACTAAGTGGAATAAACAGTAAACGTTAATGTCTTAAGCACAATTTCTACACAGCCAGGAAATTGGTTTCTTAAGGGACAACAGTACCCATCCGAAAAAACACAGAGATGCTTGTTCGAATTCTCTGCCTTCTGTGGTGACCCTAGCCGCATATAAATAATGGTTTGCCTCTACACTTGAGCCAGCATGTCATACTAAACGGGTGTGTCTCCATATGTGCGCCGACTTGATTTTTTTGTTATTGTTTGGAGGCCAACTTCTTCAAGAGGGATTGTGCTTCTCTTTGGAGGGCTTCTAGACATTTCTATAGGCTTGAATACATTAAACATAGGCTTAAGAAGAGCTCTTCATACATGACATTAATTCTAGACTCTAAATGACAAATCCTATTATTCTAAAATCACTTGCTCAACAAACCCATGAAGCAAGTTACAATAATAATTTTGTTCTCTTTATTACATCATTTACATTAGTCATAATTGCATGTCATTATCAAGACCGAACCTAGTTACACTTTCTTCAACACTGACGTCATCTCCTACCAATAATATGCTAGCACATGTCCTATCGGAGGAGAAAGGGTTCTTTGATCCTTGGTTTTGCAAGAAATTTCCTTTGTAATTCCCTGCTTCCCACAACCTCGGCATTTATAACGAATTCATTTCACAACAAGTTACGGGATTCCATCCTTCCAGGTTTCCGGGTTTCCGTGTCTTCCGGGCTTCCTACTTCCCCGGCTCACTGTAATCTCGTATCCTTTTTAATAAAACCTCTAGGCTCTAACTTTCCGAAATTTCAAGGTTTCAGGCTTCTTGCTTCCCCAACTCACTCTATTCCCATGGCCCTTTTAAATAAAAATCCGGGCTCTGACCTTTCGGGATTCCAGGCCTTCCGAGGTTCCAGGGCTTTTGAATTTTGTGGGCCCAACTTTGATTGCCTCTAACTTTTGACCCAAGATGCCATTTACAGACTTCTTTACATCATTGGAAAGCTCTTTCAAAGCACTTTACATCATTGGAAAGCTCTTTCAAAGCACTTTCCAGTTGAGTAGGTCCGACGTAATCTCAGAGCTCATTTTTTGCCTAGAAAATGACTTCAAACTCTTGAGACGTAATCCTTTCCAAAGTTTGGGAACCCCTAGCCAGCATGGTCATCTTTTTATGGCTTCTCCACTAAGCCTGCTACTATGATGATTCTCTATAGAATACTCCAAAAACCATGGGACTCCCCCTGAACCACATGCTCCTCAATGCCAACAACTGCTACTTCTATCCTTAATACTAGTCCAGTTAACATCAATGCCAACAACCAAGTGCCAACAACCATTCAGACAATGCCAACTGTCCAACAATCACCCCTTTTGGCATTGATGGCAACAAACTAAGTTCCTCCTAAAGCTAGGCATGGTTTTCAGCATCATTGTTTTTCCCTTGAAATTAGTAATCTTCTCCCCATTTGTCATTAATGGCAAAGAATTATCCTGAAAACTCCCCCGGAAACATTGCAGTCTACCCTTCAATTGATCCCACAGGCCGAGTAGCTGCCAACACCCATTATAATTGAGTCATGGGGAAGGAGGAGTCACAACTCCTATTTGTTGCCTAAGATGTTCAAAGGCTCCCTTGCAAGTGGCTTAGTAAAGATGTATGTAAGTTGGTCTAGTGGCCACATATTCAAGTCAAACAACACTAGTTGCAACTTGTTCTCTTAAGAAATGGAACTTGATAGGAATGTGCTTGGTCTTTGAGTGCATAACGGAATTCTTAAAGATGTTGATGGCACTAGTATTATCACACATGATTGGAAGTGGATCAGTGAACTCTACCTTAATGTTCTTCAAGGTCTGCTTCATCCAGAAAATTTGTGAGCAATAAGTGGCAGCCACAATATACTCGGCTTTAGTAGTTGATAAAGAAATGGAGTCTTGTTTCTTGCTAGCCCAGGACACCAAGCAGTTTCCCAAAAAGAAGGTTGCACCAGAGGTGCTCTTCTTGTCATCAATATTGCCAGTCCAATCAGCATCAATATAGGCTTTCAACTTAAACTCTTTTCTTTTAGCATACCACAGTCCATAAGTTGTTGTCCCTTGGAGGTATTTGAAAATCCTTTTGACAACAATGACATGACTTTCATGGGGGCAGGCTTGAAATTTAGCCACAAGAACCACTGCTTGCATGATGTCTGGTCTCAACGTTGTGAGATACAACAAGCTTCCTATCATTGATCTATAGACTCTCTGATTTACCAGCGGTGTCTCATCTTCTTTGCATAACTTACAACCTGTTATCATGCTAGTGCTAACCAGCTTGCAATCTTCCAGTCCAAATTTCTTCAAAGTTTCTCGTAGGTATTTGGATTGGGAGATAAATACCCCAAATTTTGATTGAGAAATTTGCAGTCCTCAGAAAAAGGGCAGTTCTCCTATCACTAACATCTCAAACTCTGTCTGCATACAGTTTGCAAATTGATTTCCCAAGGACCCAAACATTTCAGATCACTGCCAAAGATTATGTCATTCACATACACTACCACAATTAGTAGATGATCATCTTCAGATTTTATATACAGATTAGTGTTTATAGTTCCCTTCTTAAAGCCTTGTTGTCGAAGGTATTGATCCAAACTTGCATACGTTTGAGTCCATATAAGGCCTTTCTTAGTTTGCACACAAACCCTTCATCTTCAGTGAGAATGAACAACTTTGGCTACTTAATATAAACTTCTTCTTCCATATCTCTGTTGAGAAACGCTGACTTCACATCCATTTGATATTCCTTGATGTTTTTATGTTGATTTTTAATGTACCTTGGACAAGTGGTTTCCCATGGGTTAGTCTCTACCTAAGGAAAATAATTATTTCATAAGTGTGACTTTATAAAGTGAAAGTGACTTTATAAGTGTTAGAGTCAATGTTAGATTATACAGTGAAAAGTGACTTTAGACATAAAGTACAATGTGGGTACTCTATTTAATAGGTGAGTTAAAAAATAGAAAGTGAGAATTAAATGCACATTTATTCTCATCCCTTGATCTAAATGAATCTGAGCCATTAGATCTTAGGGTTGCCCAAAAATCGTTTAGGGAAACAAAAGGGGGAAACGAAAAGAGAAACTGCATTCATTCTTCATGAGCAGATTGCAGAAAGGAGGCTGAGAGTTGAAGAAAAGTTTTAAAGGAGAAATTTGTTACAGCAAACTAAAGGAGTGATTTCTGGGCAAATCTGGGCATGGAAATCAAGGTTTAGAAGATAGCAGAAGGTACAGTATGAACAACATTGAATGTTGTGAACTGCACGTCGTTCAAGAGAAGTTTTTGAAATAAAAAATAAAAAATAAAAATCAGTACAGTCCATACAGTACATATTTTCGGCTTCAAGTAGGCACGGAAATCGAGGCAAAGTGGGCATGTTTTCAAAGAGTTTTGGGCTGAAGAGATAAGTTGTATTTTGTTGTTTTGTTTTGTCTGCAAATGCATTTTTCCTGAACTTGAAAGATAAATAAATTTCAAGAGCTCTCTAACAAGTTTTCCCTGGAGAAGATTGAAGGGGTTTTGCCTGGGTCTAAGTTGACCAAAAATCTGTGTATATTTTTATGTGTTGTTGGTCTGGTTATGTCCATATTTATTTTCAGCATGTGTTGACAGTCCCATGTGTTTTAATCTGAAAATTTCATTTCTAGAATTCTATATGTTGAATTTATGTTTATGGGAAAGGGCATTTAACTGAATAGGAATGATAAGGTGAAATTAACACTGGGTTGGGATTGTTGAAACCCTTTTTTAGTCATCAAATTTCAACATGGTATCAGAGCTATAGGCTGGAAATTGTGGTTTGAACAGCAGACAGTAGTTTGAGACAACACACTGATATTTTAAGACAGCAAGGTGAAATTTCACACGGACTGAACTTTTGGGACAGCAAGGTATGCTGGAAAGTTCATTTCTCATTTCTCCATTTTCTTGGTTTTGTAAATTTTGGACAGCAGTCATGACCATGTTCTTGAGGATAGAGGACAGACTAGATGGGATATCCAACTATGCCATTTGGAAGGGGACAAAATTCAGACAGTGTTTGAGGAGGCAGCAGTTTGGAACATAGTGCAGAAAGTGGTTGTACCTCCTACTGCCGCAAATGAACTTGTTGAATTAACAAAAAATAATGCAAAGGCAAAAAGGATTTTGATGGACAGTCTGAAGGATCATGTGGTTCCTCAGATGAGAGGAAACACATATGCAGATCAGATGTGGACAGCTCTAACCACTCTCTAACAAAGTACAAATGAGAGCCAGAAGATGGTACTCAAAGAACAATTGAAGAACATCAGGATGACAACGGCTGAAATTGTAGTTCATTATCTTGGTGGGGTCAAACAGGTACGTGATGATTTGACTGCTATTTGTGAGACAGTTGCACCCATAGGGTTAGTTAGGATAGTTGTAGCAGGACTTCTTAAGTCTTGGGAGGTCTTTGGAAATGTTGTTACCTCTAGGGAGAATCTTCCCAATTGGGTCAGATTCTGGGATGATTGTGTGCAGCATGAGATACGGAACACCGACAGTGGTTGGGTGAAGATAGCAGATGAGGAGGATGTAACCTTGGCAACCAGGGGGAAGAACAAAGGGAAGGCCAAGAAAGTGGCCTCATCAGATGGGGCTAAGGGAAAGGAGAAGAAGAAGAAGAAGAAAAATACGGATGTGTCCAAAGTCAAATGTTGGGCATGTCAAAAGATGGGACACTACGCTGCTACGTGTCCTGAGAGGAAGAACAAGGGGAAGAAGGGTATTGCAGCTTCAGCAGAGGTGGAGAAATTTGATTCATAGTTTGACCAGGAATTTGCATTTATTACTTCTACATTTAGTAGGAATACATCATCTGATGTGTGGTACATAGACAGCGGGGCTTCCCGCCATATGACAGGTGCATGGGAGTTCTTTTCAGAGCTTGCAGAAAGGGCACTTGATATTGAGATTGCACTAGGAGATGACCGCACTGTGAGAGTTGTTGGTGTGGGGACTGTGACCTTTGAGAGGGAGTCTTTGCCTCCTTTGAAGGTCATGGATGTTTTGTATGTTCCAAGGATGAAGAAGAACTTGATTTCAATGTCCGCTATGGACGTCACTTTCTCAGGAGGGCAGGCATTGATGAATTCCAGGGGAGCTTCTATCACTTCGGCCAAAGTGATTGGACTCCGCTCTGGGAAACTATACAGGTTCAGTTTTCAGTCGACAAGAGCATTGGTGAGTTGCACATCTGGTATCACTCACACAAGTACCACCACCAGTAGAGACTTGTGCGAGTTATGGCACCGGAGGATGGCGCATATGCATCATGGAGCTTTGAGAGTATTGAGGAAGGTCACTACTGGACCTCCTGATTTCAGTGTCGCGCATTATGAGTTCTGCAAAGGATGTGATTTGGGCAAGTACACCAAGTTACCATTCCCAACGAGCGATAGCAAATTTATAGGTATACTAGACTTGATTCATACTGATGTTCGTGGTCGTTTGTCTCATGTGTCTTTGGGTGGTCATGCGTATTATGTTATATTTATTGATGACTACTCTAGGAGGACTTGGATATATTTCCTGAAGACCAAGGGTGAGGTCTTCAGTCGCTTTAAAGAGTTCAAAGCTCTTGTGGAAAAGCAGACAGGTAGTAAGATTCGGGTCTTGAGGTCAGACAATGGTGGTGAGTACACCGATGGTGGGTTTCCTGACTTTTGTGCACCGGAGGGCATTAGGAGAGAGTTCACAGTCCCTTACAACCCCCAGCAAAATGGGGTGTTTGAAAGGAAGAACAGAGCTATTGTTGGGGTTGCTAGAGCGATGATTCATGATCAGGGGTGTTTTTGTTTTTGTGGGCTAAGGATTGCAATACTGTTGTTTATCTTCAGAACAGGAGTCCTCACAGAGTATTGGGGAATAGGACTTTGGAGGAGGCTTTAACTAGAAAGAAGCCTCATGTGGCACATCTTCGTATCTTTGAATGTCTCACATATTCTTGTATCCCCAAGGAGCAGAGGACGAAGCTGGAACCCATGGCAAAGAAGGGTATATTTATGGGTTATAGCGAGACTTCAAAGGCCTATCGGATCTTCATTCCTTCTAAAAAAAGAGTGGTTATTAGGAGGGATGAGAAGTTCGACGAGGAGAGGGCCTATCGGAGATCACGGGAGTATGATGAGAGAGAGTCACAGACTTCTCCTCAACAGGGAGGTTAGGTACAGGGAGCAGGACCTCAGGGTTCTGGATCAACTGGTACAGGAGGTACTTCAGTGTCAGTGACATCTAGGGCACCAGTGGCAAGTTCACCGAACACTTCTTTAGGGAGTCTGTAACGACCCATCTATAAATATAAAGAATGCAAGAAAAATAGCAGGCATACAGTACATACATATGATAGCTACATAAGCATGTGTCGCATACACCGCACTAGTATTATATACTAAATTAATTATAAGTGCTAAATACCATGACACTCCTTTGAATAGAGATTCGACTCATTCATCAATATTGCTTAATGTATGGGTAAATCTTAAAGGAGGACTATATAAATTATATATTCCAGATTATTGATAAAAAGTATATTAATAATTTTTTAAAATATATATAAGAAATTAATTAAAAGGGGCTCTAAGTATAAATTATATGTTATATTAAAATATATATATATTATATATATTATAATAAAACAATGTGATATATTAAATTATAATTGTTTATAATGTTTTGTGTGATATATTAAATCATAATGTGTTATATACGATATAATGGTTATAATAAAAGAATATATTAATAAAAATATAATATGATTTCAAAACATATAACATATACATTCTCGACCTTAAAAGAGATAAGGGAGGAACACGTAAGGGAGGAGCGTGTCACCAGCACGCTGAGCGATGAGCTGCAGATGGAAGAGCAGCCACCGCCAAACAACAGGATAAAACCACGAGACAGTGATTTGGAAGAGGGGAAAAAAGAGAGGGAAGAAATGGGAAGGAGGAGGAACATCATGTACGGAAATCATCCACAGGAAGAGCTTGAGTTGTTCTGAGGTTCTGGGCATGGGGGAATAGTCGGCTTCTGTTAAGAAGCTTACTTGATTGAGCAGTCAGGTTCTGCTCAGTTTCGCTGAGTGGATTCGGTCTTTTGGTAACTGTAGCAGCGCAACCGGAGGCATCTTCAACCGCAGGGGCACAAGTAGGTACCTCAGCAGTTCTATTAATTGATTTTGTAACATTTCAGGAAATTGTTTACAGGTTCATGATATAAATCCCTTACTGTTTTTGCATCTATTTACGGTCTTTACAGAGTCCACTGGTACAGAGTTCACATGGCACTTCAGCTGACACAGGCACAGGTGCTAGTACAGGTTCTTCAAGGACAAGTGCTAGTACAGACACACCAGGGTCAATTGGTAGACATTCGGGTTCACCAAACTGGGGGGCAGAGGATGACGTTCCCTATGGGGAAGCCTATTCAAGGAAGAGGAGGCCCAAGTGGCTTCAAGACACCTTGAAGGAAGCGGAGTCTGTGGGTCCTCCAAAGAGGGTGAATAGGGAGAGTGTGCCACCTAAGCGGTTTTGCAGTTATGTAGCCAAGGCTACCAACATTGTTGACTCTGAGCCTACTAGCTATGAGGAGGTTTCCAGCCAGGAGGTATGGAGAGAGGCTATGGTGGAGGAGTATGCCTCTATCCTTAAGTGGTGCCTAGGCCTAAGGGCAAGTCAGTTTTGACTTCCAAGTGGCTCTACAAGATCAAACATGTTGTAGATGGCAGCATTGAGAAGTTCAAGGTGAGGTTTGTGGCTAGAGGATTCTCACAGATAGAGGGAGTTGACTATGATGAGACATTCGCTACCGTAGCTCGGTACACTTCTATCCAGCCCCTTATTTCTATTGTTGCAGAAATGGGTTGGCAAATCCATCAGATGGATGTGAAGACCGCATTTCTGAGAGGAGTTATAGAGGAGGAGGTGTATGTTGAGTAGCCACGGGGATTTGAGGTACTTGGGCGAGAGACCCATGTATGTCGGTCGAGGCGAGCACTCTACAGACTTAAGGAAGCTCTGAGAGCTTGGTATTCGAGGATTGATACTTACTTGCAACAGGTGGGTTTCACGAAGAGTGATGCAAATCCAAACCTATACTACATTGTTGAAGGGGATGATCCACTCATTCTCGTGTTGTATGTTGATGACTTGTTCATTACTGGGGCAAAGAGACTGATTAGTGGTTGCAAGGAGGTGATGAGCCCCAAATTGGGTAACTTATTGGGCTCATTTGGCCTAATTATCCTTGTTCAGTCCTTGTTCAATCCTTCATTTTTCATAGCTTATGCATTATTTTTCAATATGTTTATGTCATTTGTACGAATAAGGGTAGTCACTCTTCCTAGGTGGCTAACACATGCTTATTTCAGGTTTCTTGACACATGTTGGAGCAAAATTGAGCAATCATGGGCTAGAAGACAGCCAAGCTTGAGGTGAGGCTTCGTAGGGGGGTTGTCTATGACATTATTTAGCTCTTCCTTGGGATCTTCACCCCCAACTCCGAGCTCCAAAGGCCACCAAAACCGGATCTAGAAGGCAGCCAAGCAGATTTTGGAAGGGACTGTCTACTCACAGTTTGGACAGCCAAGTCCCATAGATTTAGGAGGCTAGCTAGGGCCCTCGTGGTGTGTAAATGTTAAGGCCTCAACCTTCATAAGGTACTTTTGAAACCATTGCATATTTTTCACTACAGTGCTGTTAGTTTTAACTTTTTCTCTTGTAGCCATTTTGGCATAACTCTTGACTTATGATTATTTTTTGATAATGGGAAGAAGTCCAATTTTATATCAACTCTGAGTTTTCTATAGGAGCCATAGCTCTCAGGGTTGGGCCCAACCTGAGAGCCTAGGGCTTCCTTTTTCTACTGTTATCTTTCCTTTATGCATAGTTGTTTTCCTTTTATGCATTTGAAACGTATTTCTGTTAGGCAGATTTAGTTGTGTTGATTAAATAGGTCACTGTTTATGAATAGAATTGCTTCAGATGTTTAAAATAGATTGGTAGGATAATAACAGGAAAAATATCCAAAAAAGGGTCAACAACACTTTCGGTTTCACCTCATCCTTATTAGATCAGGAGCTGGAATTGAAGTAACCGTGTTGTCCCAACAAAAACACTAGTTTGCTTTACCATGCAATCCTTAGTGTACTGTTTCCATTTGCAGAAGTTGGTTATGCGTTTAGATCTCTGAAATGTTTCATTGCATAGTTGATATACATGGTTCTTTTTCAAATAAAGCTACTGTTCATTTATTTTATTGTCAGTTAGATTAGATTAGCTAGAACTTTGAGTATTTGCAAGACTTTGTGGATCTAGTTGAATGTACACTGTGCAAGGAATCCCTACCACTCTTTCATCCACCTAAGCTTCATCATATCCATCTATTCCATCTCCTAGTTAGGTTCCTCATCTCACATCTATCTTTTTTCCCACGTAACCCTACCTTTTTCTTGCAATCATTGGTTCAGCCTTCTTTGAGCCAAGTCAGCCTTCTCCACCTTCTCACCACTTTATCCACCAGCCCCTGGGTCACTCCAGGCCCCTATCCTACCTCCATATCCATTCATGCATCTTTCCTCACTCATCCATCCTCTAAAATCCAATTTTTAAACATCTTGTAGAAATTTCTGAACATCTTGTAGAAATTATTGAACATCATGTAAAACCCCTGCAGACTTCCTGTAGAAGCTCACAAATGAGGTTTCTTGACAGCCAAACTTTGTGAAACTCTCTGAAAGGGTGTTAGCGACTCCTTAGACCCTCTATGAACCTTCCCAACCTTTTCCAAGCATTCCTCCTCCTTTATCCACCCCTGCACAGTAAAGAACAATGAAAGCATGTGCATGATGAAACTGACAACTTAATCAAAAATACAAAAAGATGTTTTCTTAGGACAGAGGTAGTCTAGACACATGTATTTCATCTTCATAGAAGTAATGGCATCTCTTTTAGTAGTTTTCATTCTCATCTTTGCATCAGTAGGATTAGCTGGTAGAATCAGGGTTTGCTAGGGTTTGCACTTTCCTTCAGTTTTTCAATCTCTTTCTCGCAAATAGATTAGCTTTCTTCGAGTTAGCTTTCATCCATCAATTAAAAAAATTCTTCTAAGAGCTCATAGAAGTTGGCTTAAGCTCCTAGCAGACTTGTGCCAGCTGACAAAGTGATAGCTACGACAAGAGCTAGTACTTGTGCATACAGCACCTTCACTTCCAAGTTTGTTATGAACTACCGGGTTGATAAAAGTAAAGAAGGGAGTCCCAGGAGTTGCAGCATTATTGCTGCAATACTGGAGCCCACCATATTTTTGGTTCCGTTGCCGGGGAAGCGTCAGAGTATTGGTGATTGTTGCTTTTCTTCTATTTTCTCCTACAACCTTCTGCTAAGTAGTTTATTTCATTTCCATTCTGCAATTTCATTTTCGCAAAAGTAGAGTAG
>APFE030239527.1:0-16568 GCA_000404065.3 Pinus taeda | reverse complement strand
TTACTCACATCACACAGGCAACTTCCAACATACACAAAGTGCACAAAGAACTTCGACCTTACTCACAACAACGAAGGAAACTTTGGCCTTTTTCACATATTGCAGCTCTCAGGGTCTCTTTCCTCTACATAGGCACCTTCAACATCTTTTGCAGAATAGACTCTCTCTCAACCTTACACAATAGTGCACTCACATAAAGCGTTTTCCACTTGGCTCTCTGGAAACTATGTTGCTTTTCCCCTATTTTCTCATCTAAGCTCCTGGATTTTGTTCCTTTTCTACCCCCTGATCAATGTTTCCACTTTGTCCTATATTCAAATTGTGCGAGTGTACCTCAGCATGGATCTACCCTTATGCTGTCGCATTTGTCTTGGTATCTGCCACTGCATTAAATAAGAGGATTTTCACTTGATTGTTGTCTCCAAGCTAAGAATTAATTCTTAGTTCACTTGCACACTCCAACCACACATAGTCCTCTTTGTGAACAACTCTTTTATCATTGAGGATCTCCATGCTTATTCATGGTTTCACACAGCTTGGTTGTACTTCAACAAGGTTTCTCTATGGACCATTGTCCTTATTTCCTTGTCTCATAGTTTTCTGTTGATCTTTGATACTCGCCATTTATTCTAGCAACCAACTCCTTTGTGCTCATTTACTCTTCAAATGACAACTCATCCAACCTTCAATACTCCTTTGTGCTACTATATCAAAGCTTTTACACCACGGTGCAATTTCAGAGCCCAAACATCTCGTAACTCTATTAAGAATATGTTATGATATTACAATATTTTGATTGGCATTTAGCCCCTTCTTCTTAGCTCCTTGTTGTATCTCCACCATAGGATCTCTGCTTGTGACTATCAGTATAGAACTTAGGTTCTAAGTACTTTAGCATACTACCAGGGGACTTTCTCATCTTTTTATTGCTCTGCACCCTTGGTTTTCTAGGTTGCACGACCAAGTGCCAACAACATTCGAAGCTTCACATATCGTAACTTTCTCCAAAATTAATTTAAAGCGGAGTTCTGAAATCTCTAACCTTCGATATGCTCCACAACACTTAGGTGCTAAGCCCCACTCTACGTTGTTGGATCTATTAGTTTCCTTGACCAAGTGTCAACACATCAGAGCTTCCTTATCAGAACTTTTTCATAACCAACTATTATAAAGTTTCGATATACTCAATCCTCCACTCACCAATTTCTAATATGATGTCATCATTGTCATGTGGTGACTCCTTAGAGGTGACATGTGTTACCAGGTTATAGCCCATTAGGCTACCTCAAATGCCAAAACTTCCTACCATGTGTCCTTCCATACCGCCACATCATGCTAATGTTAGATGCCACTTGTCCCTAACGAAGCCAACTAAACATTGTCATGTGTCCTTATCAGAGCCAATCATATGCCACCATGTGTCCTACTAGAGGAGAGAGAAAAGGGTGGTACACCTTTGGTTTTGCGATGAAATCTTTTTTAATCATTATCGATGCTCCCCAATGGTTTTTAACGCTATCAAAACTTTTAACAACATCGTAACTTTTTAAAGGTTTTCATTTTTAGAAGTTTTGATCCTCTAATTTCCGATGTTCTGATCTCCTTCAAGCTCTGATGTTGCCTACTCCGATGTATTGGACCTCCAACATTGCGACCACCGATAATGTGATGCATCAATAATGTGACCCTCGATATCTCTAACCTCTGATATGCAATCATCGATATATATGGAGCTCTGATGTTGCGATCACCGATATCTCTAGTCCTTCGATATGCAATCTTTGATATTCTATACCTCCGATATTCCCTCCTAAGGCTTCAATCCTTGAACTTCAACAGGCCATACCTTTTGAACTAGAAATCCATTTTTGGACTTCCGCATATCGTTGGAAATCTTATTCAGAGAAATTTCCAAAAGAGAGGGTCCAATATAGTCTTTGTGCCCATGTTCTACCTATAAGATGGCTCCAATCTCTCTTACATTATTATGCTCCTTGACTCTCCTGATAGCTGGAATCACAACCACTAAGGTGATCCTCTGCATGAAGCTTGCAGCTACCATGGACTTCCTCATGATCCATCAATGTAATCATCAGTTTATGGCTTCTCTAATAAGCCTTCTACTGTGATGATTCTCTACATGAAGCCTGCAATTACCATGGGATTTAGTGACTAGCATAGTAGCCATCATTTTATGGGTTCTTCAGTAAGCCTGCTATTGTGATGATTTTCTACAAGAAGCCTACAACGACCATGGACTTCCATCTCGCGCCTCAATGTAATCATCATTTTATGTATTTTCCATTAAGCTTGTTGCTATGATGATTCTCTAATTAAAGCTTCCAACTATCATAGGAATCCTTCTGAGCCATGAACAACCATAGGATTCCACCTAGGCCATCAATACTAACATCTACTGAAATAAGCATCCAAGCTAGTCTAGTTGACATAAATGCCAACATTCATGCCAACAGTTAGTCAATTCAAATTGCCCAACACATCTCCCAACATTGTTGTTGACATCAATGGCAACACACTTATAGATGCCTTCACTAGGCCCCTAGCCATCCATACAATGCCAACTGTCCAACAATCTCCCCCTTTGGCATTGATGAAAACACTCCATCCCTCTCTTCATGTGATGGCCAAACCTCATGTTGCTTCCACACATATCATTGCATGAGACACCAATGGTCTGCTTTCTTCTGTACAGGCCATCACAACTTCTTCACAAATTCTCTCCCCCTTTGACATCAATGGAAAGGGGCTACAAGCTGCCTTTCTCTGCCCATGCAATCACTTGGTTGTGAAGACCAGAGTCTAGCTGTTGAGATGTGCATTCTACTTCACGGACATCTCTACCACGGTTGTCACTATTGGAAATAATACTTGGGGGGGGGCGGTGAATCAGTATTATCAGATCAATAATTTTATTTCCCAAACAGATTTATATACCAATAGTCACTACTATTTCTCCATAAACTAGGCATATTTGATATGTTCCCCCTGAACATATATTGTCTCTTCTTTTTCCTTCTATTTTTGGACACCTTATGGCTACTTGTGGAGCACTTTCTCCACTAATGCATCTTTTGTATAAAAAAGATTGATACCCATTAAATTGCTCATGGTATTGTTGCAGCTGCAAATACCAATTAATGATGATTCATCTCAGCTCACACTTCTTCATTGTTGTTGCTACTTCTAAGACTATTCTCACATTTTTGAGCATCTCCACGTCTCCCCTTAAGATCATTCTCATACAATATGGATTTTTCTTATACCAATTGCACCAAAGGAAATGATACAAATAGAGCATTGTACCAGGCAAACTCTGATATTTATTTTGCCAAAAATAAATTTCCATCTGCACACAAGGTCACTCATCATGAGCCCAACACAACCAATTGACATAGCGGTACCAATTGAGGGTTAAGGGACATGAAAATCTTGCAATAATTGTGTTTCATGAACACAAGACTGTTATGTAAAATCAAACTCACACCTTAAATGAAATAAGGGTATTTCACCAAAGATGCAAACCTTTCATTTGCTCAAAAATCTCCCTTTTTGAGGCTACCCAATTTTTCTTGTTACTTCTTATCAAAGTAGCTCCCCCTGCAACAATGTTCTTTGATCTCCTGCAAATGCTTTCTTGCCACTACGTGGGGGTTGATCCTGTGGGCCTGACTTGACTGTGATATTCTTGTCATTCCACACTTCCATTGCAGCCCATCTTCTTCCCACAACATAAGATATTGTTGTGTACTTTTCATGTTGGCTACACTCCTCCTTTCCAATGCTAATACATTCAAAATGAACTAATTCATTCTCTTAATCAGCAAGAAAACAAAGCCATACCTTCATCAATCAGATGCACTTTTCTGTTTTTTCTTCTTGGCTTCCTACATATAACCTATTCAACCTCCCTTGAAGCCCTTATCTTCCTTTATTGAAGAGAAACAGAGGATCTGCTCCCCTTGAGCAGATCATCCTCCTTCTTATTCCATATCTTCAATGGTTGGATCTTGACAAAGGCTTTACTCTCCATCTTCTTCTTTTTCCATATTTTGGATTTCTCCCGGCTGCACATAGATAGAGGCATATTCTCTTTTACCTCCTCTTTCTTCACCCAAATTCTCTTGAAGCCTTTCTTCCTTACATAGGATTCCATCACACATGTAATCTGATCATTCTTCTCATTTCTACAGCCAGCTCTCTTGTGCCTGATATTACCACAGTTGTAGCATTCAACATTGCTTAAGACCAGGGAAAAGGAGTTACCTTTCTTGAAAACATTCTTTCCAAAACTCCTATCATGGCCAACACGCCTTCTCCTATCCTTTTTGTTCATTCTTGGGTTGCTTCTACCTAGAACATCTTGTTTCCTTGCATGTCATCTATAATCTATGGCTTTATGTCCAAAATTGTTGCAAGAAAAACAATACCCATAGAAAGGCTTATATTGATAGATATTACCTTTTATTTGAAGTCTTTGTCTTTGAGAAGGAAGGGTCCTCTGTTGGCTTTTCATGTGCCTTCTATGACACCTTGCATTGCTTCCATGCACTCTTTCTTGAAGCTTCCTAGACCTCTTCTGTTGCACCATCGGTTGTTGCTTCTTAGCCTTCTGCTACTGCCTTTTCTTCTTTTGTTGTTGCTAGTATCCAACAACCTTTCTTTCTTTGTTGTTGTTGGAACATTGGAATCCCTTTACCTGGGAAGTTGATCCTTCAACCTTTGCATTATTGGAGCTAAGTTTTTCCTTGAAACCCAAACTGGTCTTGATGAGAGGGTATATTTTCTTTCCAAACATCTCATCCAAGACGTTCTTGCTCCCCTCAAGCTTCTGATTATGAGAAGATGCTTTACTTGAATTTTCTAAGTCATGTCTTAATGAGACTACGTCATTTTGTAGTATCCCATAGTAATATTCCTTCTCACTCAGCGAATCGGTCAACATTCTAATCAGTCTACTAGCCTCTTCTTATTGAGCATTTAGATCAACTAATGTTCTTCTCAACCTTCCATTCTCAAGCTCATAAATTTTCATTTGCTCCTCTTTCTTGAGATTTTCCTTTGATAATTCCTTTATCTCGTTTAGAGTAGATATTTACCACTTCTTTCTAAAAAGGATCCTTTCATTTAGATCCTTTTCTTCACTATCGAAGGTGCTAGCTGAGTTATCACAGAGATCTAACCCCATCTCTATGTACATGGAGTCTTCCACAGGTCTAAGGGTTATCCCTTCTTCATCAGCTTCAGTGATACCCTTATTCTCTCCATGGGATATACTCTATTATCCTTCAGAGGATCCCTTATTTGATATTTCTACTAAAATGGGTATATCTTCATTAAAACTACTAGATGCATGGATCTCTCTATCTTTAATTGAATCACATGAATATCTAGATAATGAATGAAATATTGCTTTAAATTTATCACAAAGCAATAGCATACCTTCTGAGAAACATGGTCTCTCCTTTGAGACATATTCATCAACAACAGGAGTGTGATGAGCAACAACTTATCCATGTTCTGGTTCATTGCTAGGGCATCAAGGCTCCTCAGCCTCTTCATGAGCTACATGGCTATCTCCACCATATTGACATTGCAGTCTATCCAACACTTCTATTGCTAAGACATAATGCATCACTTTATTAGCATCCGGCTTAGCTAGCCCTTTCATGATGACCTCCTTAGCTTTTTCATTGTGCTCATTCTTTTCTCTATACACTATAGGTATATACACATCAGCAACCAAGGACATCAAATAGGCTTCCATTATAACCTTCCAGATTTCATGCCAGATCTCATGGCCTGATCTATATAAGAATGGAACTCCTTATGCTTTTAGCCAAGCTGGATTAGCCATTGTTTCCCTTTGATCTACCTTCTAGATATTAAGCTATTCCTGAAGGAACATGGTTATGATACCAATTGTTGGAAACAATGATAATATTGAGAGGGGGGGATGAAGCAATATTAAGGCTAATTTTAAACTTTTTATGCCAATTTACTTTTATGATTCAAACTTGGAAACCATCCATATAGTGAGCAGTAATATGAAATCAACATACATGCATACACACCATGAACATCATACTCATGAGACACAAGGTTTTACGTTGAAACCCTTTTGGGAAAAAACCACCAAGATTTTTGTTGTTATTGATGTAAAATAAGAGCACCTACTCTATTACATCAATTTTTTTTGTGAGCACCCACTCATAGGAAGCACCAAATCCCTTTGATTTTTTGTTAGCACCCACTAGTAAGAAGCACCAACTCCCTCTTTTTGTAGACCCCTGTCCAGCTTACCAGAGGCACCATGTGAAGCACCAACTTCATGGATTTGTTGAAAGAATCAGCTTGCACTCCTTGGATTTATGCAAGCACCAAATTGCAGGAGGCACCAACCTAAAAGCCTTCTCAAGCACCCACTAGATATGGAAGCACCAACTTCTTATATGTAAGCTCCAACCCACACTCAAATAGGAACTAAGTGTTCTCTATAATTTGGCAGCCACTTTGGCTAATATTAGCTATGTTCTCTACTCACTCTACTCACTTTGCATCAGCCACTGATCTACTCAACAATAGTCACTCATCACAGTCCAAGCAACTTTTTCCTTTGCTCTTCATCAACAATCACTCAGTGCTCGTCCTTTTTCTCTCCAAGGCACACAAATAGCTCTCGGCTTTATTTCTCTACACAAGCATCTTTGGCCTTTTTCGTAGCATAGGAAACTTCCGCCTTTACTCACATCCCACAAGAAAATTTCTTCGTACACACAATGCATAGGGAACTTTTACCTTACTAATAGCACATAGGCAACTTTGGACTTACTCACAACACACATGAAACTTCACCATACACACAATGCACAGACAACTTTAGCATTACTCATAGCGCATAGGAAACTTCGCCTTACTCACAACACACAGGCAACTTTGGTCTTACTCACATCACATAGGAAACTTTGATCTTACTCACAACACACATGAAACTTCCATCATACACACAGTGTACAGGAAGCTTTGGACTTACTCACAAAAGCATAGGAAACTTCAACCTTTCTCACACAGCATAGCTCTTGGGGTATCTTACCTCTACATAGGCATATTCGGCCTTTTTCATAGAACAAACTCTCTCTCAGCCTTACATAGTAGTGCACTCATACAGATCTTTTTCCACTTGGCTCTCTAGCAACTTTGATGCTTTCCCCCTCTTTTCTCAAATGAGCTCCTGGGTTTTTTTCCTCTACTACCCACGATCAATGTTGCGACTCTATCCTATATTCACACTCTATGAGTGTACCTCAGCATGGCTCTACCATTCTGTTGTCACATCTGTCTTCCTCTCTCCCACTACATTAAACAATAGAATGGACACTTGACTATTTTCTCCATACTGAGAATTAATTCTAAGTCCACCTGTACACTCTAACTAGGCATAGTCCTTCTTTGTGAACAACTATCCTATCACTAAGGCTCTCCATGATTATTCATGGTTCCGCACGGCTTGGCTGTACTTCAGCATGGCTTCTTTGTGGACCATTGTCCTTGTTGCCTTGTCTCAGAGTTTTCTGTTGATCTTTGACAGTCACCATTTATTCCAGCAAACAACTCCTCTATGCTCATTTACTCTTCCAATTTCAACTCATCCAACCTTCAATACTTCTTTGTTATGCTATATCGGAGCTTTTACACCACAGTACAATTTCGGAGCCCAAACATCTTGTAACTTTATTAAGAAGATGTTACAATATTACAATATTTTGATTGGCCTTTAACCCCTTTTGCTTAGCTCCTTATCACATCTCCACCATAGGACTGTTGTCTGTGGTCGTTGGTATAGCACTTAGGTGCTAAGTCCTTTAGCATCCTACCGGGGGCCTTTCTCCTTGTGTTATTGCTCTGTGCCCTTAGTTTTCTGGGCTCCACGACCAAGCGCCAACAACATCAGAAGCTTCACATATCGTACCTTTCTGCAAAATTCATTTAAAGCAGAGCTATGAAATCTCCAACCTACGATATGCTCCACAACACTTAGGTGCCAAACCTCACTCTACGCCCTTGGCTCTATTAGTTTCCTCGACCAAGTGCAACTATCGGAGCCCTCTTATTAGAACTTTTCAATAACAAACTATTATAAAGTTATGATATCCTTAATCCTCCAATCGTCAACTTCCAATATGACATCACACTGCTATGTGGCGACTCCTTATAGGTGACACATGTCACCGGTTATGGCCCATTAGGTCCCCTCAAAACGCCAAAACTACCTGCCACATGTCCTTTCGTACCACCACGTCATGCTGATGTTAGCTGCCACTTGTCCCTTATTATAGCCAACCAGATGCTGCCATGTGTCCTTATTGGATTCAGTCATATGTCACCATGTGTCTTGCTAGAGGAGAGAGAAAAGGAGCCGCAAACCTTTGGTTTTGCAATGAAATACTTTGTTAATCCTTATCGATTCTCCTCGACGGTTTTTAATGCTATCGAAACTTTTAAAAATATCAAAAAAATTTAAAGGTTTTCACTTTTATAAGTTTTAATCTTCTGATTGCCGATGTTCCAATCTCCTTCAAGATCTAATGTTACCTACTTTGATGTATTGGACCTCCAACATTGCGACCACTGATAATGTGATCTACCAATAATGAAATTGTCGATATCTTTGACCTTTGATATGTGATCATCGACATATCTAGAGATATGATGTTGTGATCACCGATATCTCTAGTCCTCCGATATGTGATCTTCGATATTCTGGACCTCTGATATTCCCTCCTAAGGCTTCAATCCTTGAACTTCAGTAGGCCATAACTTTTGAACCAGGAACCCATTTTTGGAATTCCACATATCATTGAAAATATTATTCAAAGCACTTTCCAAAGGAGAGGGTCCAATGTAGTATTTAAGGACATGTTATACCTATAATATGGATCCAATCTCTCTGACATTATTCTTCTCCTTGAATCTCTAGACAGCTAGAATCACAACAACCAAGGTGATCCTTTGCATGAAACCTGCATCTACCATGGACTTCCTCCTGGTCAATTGTTGTAATCATCAGTTTATAGTTTCCTTAATAAGCCTACTACTATGATGATTCTCTACATGAAGTCTACAGTTACCATGGGATTTCGTCTTGACTAGCACAATAGTCATCATTTTATGGGTTCTTCAATAAGCCTGCTACTATGATGATTTTCTACAAGAAGCCAACAACTACCATGAACTTCCATCTAGCTCGTCACTGTAATCATAATTTTATGGCTTTTCCACTAAGCATGTTGCTATGTTGATTCTCTACTTAAAGCTTGAAATCATCATAGGAATCCTTATGAACCATGAACAACCATGGGATTCCTCTTGGGCCATCACTGACAACATCTATTGTGAAAATCATCCAAGCTAGTCTGGTTAACATCAATGCAAACACTCCTACCAACAGATAGGCAATTCCAACTTCCCAACACATCTCCTTAGCATGACTATTGACACAAATGCCAACACACTTGCAGATGCCTTCACTAGGCCACTGGCCATCTAGATAATGGAAACTATCCAATAGTCATAATGTGCCCTCCCTCTCAATTGGGGGGATATACCCTTTCTTTTATCCATGCTCCCTCCTAAATTGGGGAGATCAACTACTTTATTCTTCTATAACATCAAATAATTTTCAACCTTTCAAGACTTCATTAAGGTCATCATCATCCTTATATCTTTCTTCATCATTCTTATACAGAAAAATTTAATAGAAAGTACAACCAAATACATATATAGAAGCATGAAGTTAACTATATCAAAATCATGTATAATGGAAACATTATACTTTAGAAATCAAATACCGAAACCTAGTTATGTTCATAATCAACAAGAGACACGTACTTCTAAACTTCAACTTCTTACTAGGGTTTTGCTACAAATCCTAGACTATAACATAAGGCAACTTAATCAAGAAATTAGTCTCATTCTATCTAGAGCCTTAATATAGATATATGAAAGATTCTACTATTACAAACCCTATATTCCATCTTAGAGACACAAATCCTTAGATATTAGAAGTTCAATCAAATAACAACTCTACTATATAATTTAAACTCTACTAGAGTTTGTTGCAAACCCTAGATTTAATCATCATATCAAACAAAATATCATCATATCCTAGAATATCAAACTTCTACTAGGGCTTAGTTATAAACCCTAAGGTTTACAAACTATGAGCATCAACAATTAGGTTAGCATATATACATATCTAGGATATCATAATCATGCACAAGCATATCACAACAATATCTACTAGGCAAACCCAAGATAAGAATATCAACACATTAAAGTTAGACATACAACAATTTTGACTAGGTTGGGATTTCGATCAAACAAATGAACATACACCTAGGGCTTCATTCCTAGTATCTTACTATAGATATTATAAGGGTTTTTCTCATAAACACTAATTCATCAAAGCCTAAATATCTATGGATTCAATACATAAGTTTAGATTTAAAACCTTAAAGGACTAGGGATTTTATCATAACAATACCAAAATATCAAAAGAATAGGAATTCTATATTTCATCAACAACCCTAAGTAGACTAGGGTTTCCATATTAGCATCGACATACCCTTACATTAGGGTTTTATGGTGAAAATTTTTAGGGTTCCAAAAAAATGCTAATATAATGAGGGTAGATTCAATCTAATGATTAATCACTGTAACAAGAATCTTTGTGATTCAAAACCCCATACATAATAATGTTAGTAATGTAAAGAAAAGTTTAAAAGAAATAATGACCGTACATTTTGTATGAAGAGAACATTTTAAAAAAGCTTATAATTTAATACATACCTCGAGTTGTTCATTAAAAAACCTTGTATGAAATCAATTCTTGAAGGGTAGAACTCCTTCCATGCTTCAAGTCTATCCTTTGAAGTCTCCTCCATAACCCTTGAGTATTCAACAAGCTTTCCTAACACAGAAAATATAAAAGGTTATTAGCATATAATCCAAACACATCTTGATAGGAGAGGAAACCAAACAAAAAAGATAATACATGGAGTAAGATACTTATCTTTGGTAAAATGGTGATGGCTCCTGTTGGGTGCAGAAATTGTTGTTAAGAAATCTCCTTTCAACACTTAATTTGTCAACCCGGGGTTTCGTACACTTCGAGGCATAGCACAGGAAATGCCAAGAAATTATATGAACCTTCTCTAATTGTATTCCTACTTCTTAATCCACAAATTTATAGAATCGAAAAGAATGATGATCAAGTGGAAATTGATACTCAAAGAAAGTCTGGTGTTGGAATAAATGAAAATTACTTTTGTAGAAGCTAAAATGGATTCCTAATTCATTGTGAACAATATTAACTAATGAAATGACCCTTTACATTTACCTTCAGTGAGATAGTTTGATAAATAAGTTATTCAATGTATATGTCTTCTTTAAATATATTCTTGCCTGCATTAAATTGTTATTCCTGTACTACAAAAATGTTCCTGTACCAGAACATTGTGCTTGCACTAGAATGAGGTTTAGATACCGAAAGGATGTTTTGTAATTGTACTAAAGTTCTAACCTTTTTGCATGAGTTTTAAGTCTTCATGTTAGAACACTCTGATCTTGTACCAGATTTGAGGTTCCTATACCCGATAATCAATGTTTTTGCACTCGGTTTCTAGATTAATTTCTAAGGATAAAAAGAGTATTAAGTGAAATAGAGTGCAAAGAAAAAAAAAATTAAAAGTAAATTCTCACAAGCAGAAAGATGCTTCAACCAAACTTAGATTCTAGATAGGAAATGATTTTCAAAAGTTAAAGTAAATATTTCTTTTAAACAGAAAACTCTTCTATATAATTACAGAAATCATCTAGTTGTGTGGATTAGGATTTCCCTAAGATAGTTTTGCATGTAATTTAGATCTACCTTTTTATGTTTTAACTTAGAGGGTTCATTCAATAATTAATAATGAAATTCAATCCTTTCTTTGAAAGTCTTCAGTGCAAGCACAAACTTGTAAGTTACTACAACGTTTATTCCATATTCATCACAACACAATTAAATCTTAAGGGGAACCTCAGATATTAATAATGCCCTTAGTTTTAGAAAAAAACATCAATATTGCATGAAGGAATAAAGAACTCTTGTGAAAAAATAAGGAATAAAAGACTTGCGAAACTGAACCAATGAAATCGAATTGCAGAATCATAATTGCACTAGTACATGTAGCATGCTTGGACAGGTAGCATGCTTGTACCGATCTCGCAAAAATGAAATCAATAATTAAAATAAAAGCTTATGTAAATTGAAATGAAATACTTCTAAGCCTACACACTATTACAGTTCTAAATTTTTGAGGTTGTGGGAGTAAATACATTCGACAACACCAAACCACTTTTGAAAGTTGGGATCTAGCCCTGCCAGCTTCATAGAGGGATCTCTCTTTATGGTTTAACTTGGTTTTTAAATTGATTTTATGCTAGTTATGATTATGCTTGGTTGTTTGTTTGAATTTGGTTGATTGGTTTGGTTGGTTGATTTGAGCAAATTAGTTTCTTTCCATTGGGATATGGAGTCAAATAAAACTAGATGTTGCACCAAAAGTTCAAAGGAGTAATCATAAGTAAATCTAGCTAGATTTACTACACCTTTTAAATTAAATTATGGAATGGAGAAAAGGTGTGCTTCAACATGGATTGAAAAGAATTTAAGAATTTATCAATCAGACTTTAGAAGAAAACATACAGGTTATAAACGCAGTCCAAATAAGGTGTTCAAAAACATATCTTATTTTTCACATCTCTTGTTTTACAATTAGATTCCAGATGCATAACACAAAGAGAATAACAATGAAAACACAATTATAGTAGGAAAACATCACCAGTATTTCATAACACAAGTATCCTATGAAAAGTATTTTATTAATGGTGCTCCTGCAACGCGGAGAAAGTACAATGCTTGATAGAAAGAGTTACAATGTTCAAGAACCAACCCTCAATACTTCGACAAAATGAAGTATTGAAACAAAATTTACAAAAAGATTACAATTAATGCCTTGTTAACATGGAATTATATTATTAACTTCAAAATAACAGATATGAAATAATGCAATCAAAAGAGGTGAATATGGTGAAGTGATCTGGAGATCTGGCACTGCTTTGGTGGAGAACAATTGTTGAGTGGCCACTATTCAGGTGTTGCGCTGGTGATGCTGACCTGTTCTTTTAATCCTGGAATTCACATAACTTATCCCACCACTCCTCATCTGGAATGGAAATTTTTATTACCTTGTTGTAGACCTCATCTACCTCGGTATACTGAGTGAAAGTGGGTTTCACTACAAAAATGTGTTTTATCTCATGTTGGATGAAACTCATGTTGCTGATAGCTTCATAAAAATCTCTCCCTGTCATAGCACCTTTGATGTGGGAAGACTATGTTGTATCATTTGCAATGTGTTGGAGCTTCTTCTTGTAATATTCCCTGGTCATAAATTTGTCATTGATCACAAATAAAGAAGGCAGACCTTTATTGTTCAATGCTTCTATTCAAAACATGTTAACTGCTACCTCCAAAGTGTGACATTTCTCTGTTAGCTGCACAACCAAGTTCTTCTTTGTTCTAACTTTCTTTACTTCTAAGATTGCTTTTGTTCTCTCATCTACTCCCAAATCATCCAGCTCATATATTTTTTTTGAATTGAGAAACTTTATGACGTTGTTGGTTGTGGCAGGAATTTCTCCCAATTCAGCATTGATAGTGGAAATGGTTTGCTTGGATTTCTCCATCAACTCTTTCTGTTCAAATATAATCTAGATACATGGCTAGATTTCATCTATTTCTTCAATGATATTGTTCCATATAATTTCTTTAACTTGGGCTAGTGTGTGGCCAATAGAGGACTCAATTGTTGACTTCCTCCATACTTCTACCTGGTTTTGAGCTCTTTGTAGCTCTTCTGCATTGAAAGTCTCAATATTTGCCTTCTAATCTTGTAGAAGATTGACTTGAGCCTGCAATTTGTTTATTTCTTCAGTCTGGAGAGACATGTTCTGTACCACATTTTCCAACTGATCAACATCTGCCCCTATTCTTGTTGTAGAGGATATAGCTGAAGGAATGGTTGTGATAGGGATTTCTTTCAAAGGGACAATACACATTTTGGCAGCTTTCTCCTTTTCTTTGATCATATTTTCCATCTCTATCTCCATTTGCTTCAACTGTGCACTCTGCTCCATCATGACCTTCATCATATATTCCTTTTGTGTCTATGTTTCTTCAATGTCCTTGGCCTAAGGATCTTTTGTGGCTAGTAACTTCAACTCCTTCCTTAATGCTGCTATGTCTATATTCTTTTTCCTCAACATTGATATTGGCATGATCATAACCTAATTTGATCATGAATTCCTCCAAAGCTTTGATCCTTGTGTCTTTGGCAAGTGTAGAGACCTTCTCCATCTTCAATTGTGATTTAACATTGGCCAATGTAACCTACAATTTAGACAAACTCATAGTAGAGTTAGTGAGAGTAGACGAAATCATCTTCCTAGTCTTCTTGTGCATCTCCATTTGGTCAATGGGATGTATGTCTTTCACATCAAATTCAAATGATGTCTTCTTGTAGTCTGATGCTACCTTGGGCCGGGGAATATGTGCTTGGAGGAATGCCATTTTCATGTTGCCTTTCTTTGAATCAAAGGCTAACAATAGCCTGCTTTGAGAGCTGGAAGTCTGCTTCCAGATCTGAGTGTATGTGTTGATACCACATAGAGATGTTTGTACATCCAACGCTCAGTCTCCTAAGCAGCAGGTCAAAGCCAAGGATCAGTGAATAAATTAAGAAATTTTTGTAGCTATCATACCAAGTCTAGACAGGGGATTGGTACCTCTATCAGAATTATACATAACTAAGGATATTTGGGTGTGAGATTGCCCCTTACAAGCTGCAAAAAATTCCTCTCAATGAGGATTTTTTTCTCTAGAATACATCAGGAAAATGCTCAATATGGATGAGATCTACTTTGTAGCTGCAAGAAGAAGTCCCAATTCAATATCAAAACACAAATAGGGCCTTTCATTTGCCACAACAGGGTAGTAGGGGAAGAAGCAGATAAGCTACTAAAAGAGATGTAGTTTAGCCTTAGTGTCACCTAGTCATATAATCTATTAGGGTTCATGTCTAAGTTAAGATTTGAAAATAAATCTACTGCTTATTTTCACACAACAAACCAGAGATAGAAAAGTATAAGAACCAGATAGAATGGACTAAGAATCCTCTATAAGAGGCAGAGGAGTAGTTAGTGTCCACTTCAACACACACCACAGATCTGTAACACAATAACTATAAAAGAAATCAAATCTGTAACTTGTGAGAAAGATCAAAGTAATAACAAATTCATGCTTGCACTCTAAAATAAATTAACACACCTTTAAAGAAAGGGAGAATGAACTGAGTTGGCTGAGCCTTGGCCAACTAGCTCATTTCCCTGTTAAGAAATTGAGAAATGCAGTTGGTCAAAGATTCATCATAACACAAATAGGAAACAAAACTACATACTAACACATTCCTTTATATTAGTTTCAAAAGAAAAAATGCATCTTGGATCTACAATCCTACCCAGAGAGGTGATACTCCAAAATAACTACAGTCTCTTAATTTTTTTTTAACCATGGCATTGCTTCCTAATTCCTATCATAATTTTACATTATATACAAGCCTTTAGGCCTATGGTCGTAACAAAATCATAACAATAGCTTAACTAAGCCTTTCGATTGTTTACAAAATGCTATTCTAAGGTACCTAGTTGAGGTCTTGATCTTCATCCATTGATTTCTCTCCCTTTCTGAGCCCAACTTGAGGTCAACCGATCCTTTACCAAAGATATGCGTCAGTTGGTGAGCTGTCGTGGGAGTGCAGGAATCTGCCAGTTGGTGTAGGAATCTTACCTGCACTCAACCATACTACCATAATGATTAATATGTTTGCTTATCAAATACTTTAGGAAAGACAAATATTAGTTGCAAGAATAATTAAAGGTATTAAATCCATAAATAAGTAATTAAGTCCATGACAAACCTTTAAATATGAAAATGCAAAGAGGGTGCAGTAATGTGCATTATTTTAGAGAAAAGTACAGGAATGAATAGGTTCTTAGGTTAAAATAGAGGTTTAGGTCATGTTTCTAGAGTAGGATAGAGGTTAAAAAATAGGACAATTTAGCCTACCAACATCCTCCCATCCCTATTTTGTTGTGTGTCCTCACATAACCTTTACCTATTGCAAAAAAACCAAAACAAGAGAACCTTCTTTCAGCCCTATATTTGTATGTTAATTCCTTCTTTAATTGTCTTTCTCTTCTTGCCTTGAGCCTTCTTGAGCAATTTTGTCAGCGTTTTGAGATGACCGTAGCACTTGGATGCTTGCAATTTCCATATTTTCACTTGGCGTTTTTTCTCCTTCACCTCTCCTTCTAGCTCTGTATTTTTCTGTTTCTGCACTGTCCCTTATACTTTCAAAGTCTAGTTCAGTACCTCCAGCCCATAGATA
>APFE030239516.1:0-10115 GCA_000404065.3 Pinus taeda | reverse complement strand
TTGGCATGTTTTGGACAAAAACCTCTCTCAGTTTCCCAAAATTCATCTCTGACTGCTCTGAAACATCATTTTAGTGAAACTTGCCCCGATGTGTGAAACAAGGAATTTGGTCGAAATGAAGCGAAATGAAGGGGATAGGGGGCTTCTAAATTCTTGGGGAAATTTTTTGGAGTGGGGAGGGATGTTAGGAAGCAGGGGAAAGTGGAATCTCAGAGATTGAGTGAGGGGAAGGGGTCCAAAAGGGCAAATCACAGGCCAAACCTAGAAAATTGCCAGGGTGTAGCTAGAAACTAGGGTTTGTGCAAAAATGAGGAATTTGGCGGATCTAAGGGATGGGAAGTGTTTGATAAGGTACATGAAGGATAGGGGAAGGTGTATGAACATCAGGAAACAAGTTTTGCCATTGATTTGGCCGTCCAAGAGAAATTGGCTTCAAAACCCTAGGAGAGGGAAATGAACTTGCCAAGGCACAACTGAAGCATGAACAAGATGTAAAATGACTCATTAGACACTGACATGATAATGAAAACCCTATGAATGATGATAGACTCAGCTGAATAGTGACATAGATAGGCATTTGGGCAACTTTAGAAGGAGTTAAAGCAAACCCTAGACCTAATGCCTAGTGACCAAATTTTGCTTGAAGACTCACTGAAATGACAAAATTTGACCTTGACACTTCAAAATCACTTTGTAAGAGCATATTTGATCACCGGAGGAAGGCTGGAAAGACTGACACTAACATGTTGTACAAGGAATCATTATATTAGCAATAGTTCTTGTGGACGTAACCCCACATTTGGGTGAACCACACTAATCTGGTGTCATCATGTCTATATTTTCTTATTATTTGTTGTACCATAGAAGTTTATTACAATTGCACTTTTGTTTCAGTACAATGATGATTGATGGCTTTATATGGTATGTTTAAGTGATTAAAAGAATGAAGCGAAGTGATTTACGAATGTTAAAAATAAGAGATAATATAGAACACCACATCGCATCATCCTTCAAGGCTACAAAAACCTGGTTTTACATCCTGCCATAGTCACTTTAGGTAAGATTGTGATCTGGTTGTAGGTCATTGCCAAAAGGGCCAATGATTGAGGGTTTTGTTGGTGCACAGTATAGATCAAACCTGGGTCAACCCAAATCATAACCAATACTAACCCATAGTAGGGAATTTGGGTTGAAATTTGACAACCAAAAGTTGAGATTCATTCATTCCCACTAGATGTAGGTAAATTAGTGGCCAAATATTAGGGCATAGTTCCCTACAGTTTGAGGTGTGGGAGCACTTAGACTTTAGGTGATCTTGCTCAGGCTACTGGAAGTAGCACAAGCTCTTGAACACATATCCCTAGTATGTCATGCCGCAATAACCCTCTCCATACCTTGGTTGGTTTCTTGGTTGTTGGAAGCATCACTAATGACATTTATGACATGGCCCTAGTACCCTATTCTAAAATATTTGCAAGGCCTAGTTACTACTTGAGCATAAGGAAATTAGGTATTTTTATGAATTTTTCTCATACAAATTCTCAAAAAAAAAAAATCATTGTTTCACGCGTTAGAATTAAAGGGGAAATTAACCTTATATTTTTCACTTTGTCTTATGTATGTGATTAATTTGGGTTTCCTAAAGAAAATGTATGTGTTCAGGTGTGCTTAAAGATGCAAAAATATCAAGTTTTGTTGATTTCATTCCTTTCTTACCAACTAATTTCTTTCTTATAAAAGAATGTTTTTCATTAGTGACACGTTTCAAGGGATTATATCATCTTCATGTGCCTCCTACACACAATTCGAATCATCATGAAAAAAAAAAATTCCAATAGAAAATAAAATCTCTTATGAAGAAAAGGATTCATACTCATGTTTCAACCCATAAATAGATGAGGAGAATTGGAGTGGCTTAACCTATAAAGGAATATTTTACCGAGGAGGAATGTTTTTACCTTTCATCATATTCTAAATCACCCTTTTGTTGCCATGGGGATTGATACTTTTACTCCCGTGCTTTTCTTCAACCTGTCTTTCCTTAATCTAAAATTTGAGGAGAACTACTCCTTCCTAAAAGGTGACCGTTCTCTTGATGCTTTGGAAGGAAAAATGGGTATGATGACAGAAAATGTTTTCAAAGGTTTCTTCAAGGACTATGAGTTAGTTTTTCATGTAAACCAAAAACATAAGCAACATCTCATCATTTAACTCATACAAGCATTCACGAAGATCAACAACAAAGAATTTGGTGATGAAGCTCACCCCTCCTGGATGTTGGGTGCAATATTTAAGGATATTTCAGGCATCCTTTCTCCCATTTTTGGTTGTTTTACCTCATTTGTACCTACAATCTCCCTAGTACAATTTCACTCCCTCTAATAAAGAAGAAACATTTTCTTTGACGTTTTTTTATGTTATTTTCTGCTAAGTATTGAATGAAATGATGCTTTCTTTGGGATGACTAACTAGGGTATCTTCGGAAGAGTTCTTCATAATGTTTTCTTTCAAGTATTTCCATATCTACTGATAGCCATGGATGAATGAATGTTTCTATTCCTTGTTGTTACACCATGAATTTGTTGTTACACTGTGAATTGTTAAGGTTGTAGTTGTTGTTTTCAAAGAAAACTGTCATGGGTTGCATTAAGTAATTCCATGCAGACAATTAAAAAGATCTTAGCAGTTACAATTTTGTTTAAACAAGAGTGGTGTAAGAACAAAAAATCTCTATTGAAACAACTTGTGACAATTTATATCTTTTTATTATTTTTGTTAGCTTAATCAACATAAGAATTGCAAATTCTCATGACTAATTCATTTTCCTAATTTTAGAACTCTAAAAAGAATTTATAAAAATATCTTAGTCTCATGTGAAGGGGGACGAATGGAATAGAGAAAATACTGGTATTTCGATCTTGTACTCTTGATCTATTTTTAATATAAGCAATGTAGTGTTGTTTTAATCAATATTAATTGATGGAGACTACAACATTTAATTGTCAACCCAGGGTAGCTTTTGTTGTTTCAATGGAGTTTGCATTGTCTTTGCCAATACACTCCAACCAAGAATAAGGAAATGTAGAAAATAGTAAAATATGTTGCTGATCTAAATCATTGAATCAAACCATGCATGTAGACATAAAACACTCTATAGAATTCAATCACATTTTGCAGCTATCAAAATAAAGGCGCACCACATAGGAACTAATATCTACTCCAGCTAGTTACTACCATTTTGTTGATCAACTCAGTGTAACATCATAATATAAATGGAAACAATAGAGAATGTAATCCATGATTTGTACAACAGCAGTGAGAAACCATCAATTAATTAGCTAAATTAGAGTGTACACTACCTTTATCACTACAATCCCTACCAAAGAGTGGGGCCCTTCCTCCTCAGTAGGGTGCAGGAATAACACAAAAGTGAATAACAAATCAGCTGAAGAACAGTAACATCATCACCATGCTAAATAATATTAAAAATAAACTCAGAATTACAGAAGTAGAGTAACAGTGCTTTTCTACATGTCGTGTCCTTGTACATGAAAAATCGAGTTCCTTTATAGTTATTACAACCCAAAATTAGAAACATATCAGTCATGAGAATCTCTTGATTCTCATGCTAATAAAAAGTAAAAGTAATTACAACCTATTGCTAAATGCAAATATACATCAGTTATGATTGAAATTGCTCGGGTCTTGTTGCTCCCAAAATAAACAATCCTTACTATTGACAGTTGTTATGTGGAATAGTACCCACATTTCCCAGCTTTGGCGCAGCAACATCGAGTGAATGGTGGTTCGTGATGTCACAACATTAGTGGTGACAACACTTTTGGTGTGATGGTGGGCTCGTGTATCAATGCGTAGTGTAACAACATCTTGTAACAACATCCAATGTGTAACAACAACTTGTAACAACATCCAATGTGTAACAACAACCTGCAATAGCGTCCAGGGTGTAACAGTGAATCGTTTTACCCTTTTCTGCAGTTAATCCATGTTGCATGTCTGCTTCATTGCTTTGTTCTTGCAAGACATCACCTAAAAAGAATAGATTTGCAAAATACTTCTTCAATACTCTCCCAGTTAGCCAAAAAAGGAATAAAGCCTCATATTATTCAGTAAAATACAACCAAGTGACATGACAGTAGAATGGTTTAAAAAGGTGAGAAAACAGGTAAATGGATCATGTAAAATCATAGGCCTAGAGGATAGAAACATTAAAACTGGGGAAATAATGTGTAGAAAAAAGGTAAAAAACCACACCCAAGATCTCCCCCCAACTGAAGCAATTTCATGTCCCCATGTAGAGTCTCAGATCCTTCTATTGTACCTCCGATGCAAATATGTGAAATTGTAGGCACCAATAGTGTCTTCACCCAAATCTCTAAACCCTTGAATGGATATTAACTAACGTGGCCAAGATTCCTCTTTGTAGTCACACAGGCAGTGATCCGAATGATACTCCTCCACTGGCAACCATATCAAAGGAAATTTGAATCTGAGGCCAATGCAGAATTCCCTCAGTCATTGTAGAATCCAAGCATATTTCGGCACCCATGTAATAGTAGCCAAAAAGTTCCTGCACTCACATGGATCCCCTTCTTGTATTTCAATGCTACAAGCCTTAGTGTGCTTGGGACATCCTGCTAACGCTCAACTTTTCATCTTTGTATACAGGTTTAGGTAGATCCTCATGATCCTTTTTCTATAGGCAGCCGACTATTCTCTAATTCTCGAGTGCTCAAGAATAGTTTAAACTCATGCCTGAGTTTGTAAGCCATCCTCAGTTCAGCTCTGACCCACAATGTTGTTCTCTCCTCGTTGGCTTCTTCTGATTTTTTGGCTAGGGCCACTCAATCTGATTTCTCATGAATGAAAGGAAGGCCCGCAACTATAAATCCCCCATGTAGGAGAGGACACTTGCCACCATCTTCATGTTAAAATATTTACACATGATATTATGCAATAAAAACTTGCACAGTAAGCTTTGGTCATCAAAGTCACAACAGCGAAAAAATTTCCAAAAACGTATGGGTTGAAGAACCCAAATAGGACCTACTTTCAAAGACTTCCATTAATTGAAATAAGTAATAATATTCCCAAAGGAACACTGGCATGATGGGGATGGTCACCTACATGCTAGCAGGTTTAGAGAAAGGTCATGGAGTTTGGGCTTATCGTCCATCAGGTCCAAGACCTATCAATTGAGCTGATACAGCTGTCCATCCTTCTTCTTTATAACTTCTTTATGCCTCTTTGCTTCCTCTTCTCTTTCCCATTCTTCTTTTATCCATTTTTCTCTTAGGGATTCCATCACTATTTTATGTACTTTGAGTGATATCACTTCCTCCTATAGAGAGAGTGCCAGCTGCTTCCATTTTTGCAACGCTAGCAACAACAACATCCTCTCAAAACACCATCCTTCTTCAAGACCCAATGTTCTTCCACATGCACTATCAATTGAGGGTGTAACAATGTCCTGAGAGTGAAACTGTTCCACCTCTACTGGTGGTTCTTGTGTAACAATAGCATCACCAGTGGATTTTGTCACAATTTCTTTATCTTCCTAGTCATCTTCCATTTTCACTGCTTGTTCTTGTGTAGTAGCAATGTTATCCATATACTTTTGTACATCGTTCTTCTACAGATCAGCTTCTGTCTTCACTCTTGGTTCTTGTGTGATAGTAGTGTTGCCTATATGCTCATGGATGTTAGCTTCATCTTCCTTCCCTTGGCTCACTCCCTCCTCCACTACTAGTTCTAATGAAACAACAGTGTTAACCAAGGGCTCCTATATCCATTACCTGATCACTTCATTTATATTGTGTCATCTCATTTGTTGGTTCTTGTATAACAACAACATCCTCAGTGGGTTCTTGTGTAACAGCTTCCCATATTTCGATTTGAGTCTCCCTTGAGGTAGTGTTTGTTTCACAGACTTTAAATATTATTGCCACAATCTTCTCAGCATAAGCTATGCACATGGTGCCTGGGACATCTCCCCTTCTGGCCCTGTCCACGACTTCTGGCAAAGTATCTAGCCTTGGGGCTCTTGGCTCTACCTTTCCTTCTACTACATGTTCCCTCAATTCTCTATTTTCTTTCTCTAGAATTTTAATTTTTTATAGCAAGGATTGGGTTTCACTCTTACGAGGTGAAGAACATTCCTCTGGCTGAGACTACTCCTCATCCTTTAGCTGTGTTGCTTCTTTGTTCTTCCTTGTCATGGATGGGGAATCTGGGTGCCCACTAACCCTTATCCTCTACTTCAGCCACCTATCACCAATTGGTTTATCAACTAGCATCTAGCTAACCCTTAATGTCGAGGGCATCTTGCTAACCCTAAAAAATCTAGGTTTTTCTCCTGCGAGTGGTCATGGGTTTCTTCCTCATGAATTCTTCCCAATTCATGCCCTGTTTTCTCAAAGTGTCTTGCACAATGAGTTTGATAAGGCCATGTTTGGTGACACACGTTTCTGGATGGGCAGTTGTTTTCACAGCTATGGTCATATGCCTAATGTTGCCCAACAAGAAGTAAGGAAGGCTGACCAACTGTTGATGCCAGAGGTGGTTTAGCAATGGAAAGTGGTAATTAAACACAATTGTTTCCATTCCATTGCAAGTAATGTACTTGATGAGGTAGAGGAAACATCAACCCATGGCTGGGGAAGTGACAATCTATCAATTCCCCTTCCTTTCTTCACCATTGGCTCTTCTTATTGGAGGAAATCCTCTTTCAGTGAGGGGTCATTGACATTCCTGTTGAACCACCTTTCCCTTCCACTAGTAATCCTATTACTCTAGAAATCACCTCTTCTGTGACCTCCAGCTTCAAACCTCTAATATTTGTTTGGCTTCTTTCCAAATTCTTTGCAAATTCCATGGCAACACCACCATTTGATACTTCTAACCTCCGGAAGAATTTAAACCAGCCTACATCCTTGAAAATATGGCATGCTTCAGGGAAATCCTCCAAGGCTTCTGTGGACCCTGGCTCATGTCATATTTCTGCTCCACCCATTTCTTATGCAAATGCAGTGTTGTTTCACCTCCTTCTCCCTTCCTCTAGATGGTTCAGGATCATCGACACACAACTTAGTTGTTTCAGCTTGCACTGTTATCTTCCAATTCTCTGAGCACTCTGAATGGAGATTCAATGCTTCCGACTAGGGTAAATTTTAGGGTGGTAGGGTGGCACAGGTGAGGATTTTGAATTTGGATTTTTCACTTGTGATTCATACTACACAGTGAATTTTCCTTAATAGTGAGTCATGGGGCGGTCTCGTCGATGGTACACTTACCCTTTTTGGCATGATCAACATTAAGTAACAATAACTACTAGATCATCATTTCTTAATTTTAGGATTTTTCGAATAATCACAAATCATGCGATGGTCATGTCGCAATATGATATGTCCCCCCCAGCTTAAATATGATAGTCATCCTCAGCTATCAAAAGTCATGTTAAGTTGCCATAATCACCAAATAAAGTGAATTAAATATTACCTTTTGATGACATACCTGGATGATGTGGGGCAAATTAATGGGCGGCGCAACATGTGAACCAAGATCCAGCAGCGAGACACGCGAACTTAATTTTGATGACGAGGATCATGTTGATGTCTACTACTTATTACAATAAAATATCTCATTTATTCCTGAAAAGTCATCGGCTGTTATATGTGTAACAACAAAGATGAATCATATATATTATTTTAATTTCTTCAAAAAATAAAGAGGAAAATATCATGTAACAAAACTTATCATAAGATATGTTTTGAAATAACAGATGTTGTTACAGAGTGTGTAACAGCCGCCATGTTATGAAACCAGCTCAAAAAAAGATAGAAAAGGTAGATAAACACCTTAGAATTCAGCCTCTTCGAGGGGTCAGCCACCTTTGCATTACATAAATGAAAAATTCTTGGATGGTTAAAATGGAAAAACCTTCTTTCTATATATAGGAGTCTAAGGAGTCACAATATAACCTAGCCGACCTAAGAATAATAATATAAAGCCACAAAAATATCAATAGAGGGACTCTATGGGGCACAGTAATAACAATATGGGGACAATAGGGGCCAACAATATTCATAAGGGATACAACTACAATAGTAATGGGGTAATCACTAGTATTATAGGGACCCAACATGCCCCTCTCCTTCAAAAAGGTGTTGTCCTCAATGCTTGAGTAGGTCTGGATGCTTCTGTATAAAATTCTCATCCTCCCATGTGGAATCTTCAGTGGATAAGTTCTTCCACTTGATAAGATACTCCAAAATTGATTGATTTCATAGCTATCGAGTTCTTGTTTCTATGACTGCTTCCGGTTCCAATATAATCTTTCCTTCCTCGTCAAGTTCTGGCAATATTGTTTGAACTGGGAGCTTTTCACCTATAACCTTCTTTAAACATGAAACATGGAAAACTTGGTGCAATCGAGAAGCTGCAGGAAGCTCCAATTTGTATGCCATAGTACCAATCTTTTGCAACACCTTGTACGGACCATAATACTTTGGTGATAATTTATTATCCTTCTTAGCTTGCTTGAGGGACATTTGCTTATATGGTTGTAGCCATAGGAATACCCAATCACCTACATCAAAAACTTCTTTCACTGCGATGTTTATCTGCTTGTTGTTTCATTCTATTCTGTGCCAACACGAGGTTATCCTTTAAGAGTTGGAGGACTTGTTGTTGATGTTCGATGTGATGTTCCATTGCTTGAGCCTTATAATTTTCTCTTAAATATGATGTGATGGATGCTGGATGATATCCATAAATTTCCATAAATGGGGTCATTTTTGTTGTTGTATGGAAGGAAGTGTTATACCACCATTCAGCCAGAGGCAACCATTTGACCCATTGTGTCTGTTTATCAGATACAAAGCAACGAAGATATCCTTCCAAACATTTGTTTACTATCTCAGTTTGCCCATGAGATTGAGGATGATAAGATGAGCTATGAGCTAATTGAGTACCAAGACAAGAAAATAATTTTGTCCAAAAATTTCCAGTGAAAATGGGATCTCTGTCACTTACAAATAATCTTTGGGTTTCCATGTAGCTTTTGAATTGTTTCCATAAATGTAGTAGAAACTGTAATGGCTTTAAATGGATGTGATAATGCACAAAAGTGTGCATACTTGGTAAGTTTGTCAACTACCACCATGATGACACTCTTTCCCACAGACTTGGGTAAACCTGTGATAAAATCCATTGAAAGGTCCTCCCAACATTGGCTTGGAATGGATAAAGGTTGTAATAGACCCGGTGTCTTAATTGTTTCAACTTTATTTTGTTGGCAAACAAAACATTTTTCCACAAACTTTTGAATATCGGATTTAAGGCCATCCCAAAAAAATTCCTTCTTAACCCTATGGTAAGTTTTTAAAAATCCTGAGTGTCCTCCTAAGGCAGAAGTATGCAATTCCATAAGAATCTTTTTTTTTAGTTGGGAATTCTTACAGAGGTATAAGCAATCTTTGTACCATAACGAATCATTTTGTGAGCTAAATGTATCAGATGTATTGGAATCTTGTTCTAACTTTCGAATAAGTGCCCACACTTCTTCATCATTGTTCCATTCCTCCCTTGCTTCGTTTATCCTATCTGGTTGGATAATAGAAATGGCACACAACAATGCTTCCACATCCTCAACCTTTCTTGAGAGTGCATTTGCCACCACATTTTTCTTCCCTTATTTGTAGATGATTTCAAAGTCATAACAAAACATCTTTGTGACCCACTTTTGTTGCTCTTTAGAGGATAATATTTGTCTGAAAAGGTATTTAAGGCTATCATGTCTGTTTTTACCTTGAAGTGTCTTCCCATTTGGTAGGGTCGCCATTTCTTAAGTGCATGGAGTATTGCCAACATTTCCTTCTCATAAATAGCTTTGTGTAAAAACTTTCGCTTGTTTGGATGACTTTCAAAAGCAATGGGTCTTTCATCTTGAATTAAAACAGCACCAATTCCATTTCCTGAAGCATCACATTCCACAATAAATGTTTTTGTGAAGTCCGATGTAGCTAAGACTAGTGCTTGGCACATTGCCTCTTTAAGATGTTCGAAGGCCTTTGTTGCTTCTGGAGTCCATGAAA
>APFE030239502.1:22401-51580 GCA_000404065.3 Pinus taeda | reverse complement strand
CCCACCCTAGTAGCTCATCTGTCCATTGCAGGAATTGAGCGATTCTCAGCACAAAAGGCATGTTGTTTCGTTGAATATGTTGTTGATAGCGATGTAGTTGTTCCACAAATTCACGAGTCTTTCAACGATTTTTAGAAAGCCTGGATGTGATGTGAGTAATAGTGATAATGAAATTTTAATATATAAGTGAAATTACGGAGTTGTTTTACCGTACGGTTAATGTGGGATAATTTGTTTTAAAATATTATAAAGCAAATATTGTAGAATTGTTTTACAACGAGTTGAATATGGGATAATTTGTTTTAAAATATTATAAAGCGAATATTGTAGAATTGTTTTACAACGGGTTGAATGTGGGATAATTTGTTTTAGAATATATTATAAAAATAATAAAAAATCAATTGTTAGTAAATATTATATACTTCAACTATTAAAAATAATTAATGTAGAAGTTTGTAGTTTACAATTTTAATTTTAATGATTTATTTTCATAAAAAAAATTAGTTTACATTTTTCAATAAATTGTGAACAAAATAATGAAGGTAAATAAACCTAACAGACTTTTTGGAGGGAAATATTTTCGCGAAACTTTTTGGAGGGAAATATTTTCACAAAAATTTCTGGAGGGAAATATTTTCACGAAACTTTTTGGAGGGAAATATTTTCACAAAAATTTCTAGAGGAAATTATTTTTGCGAAACTTTTTGGAGGGAAAATTTCATTCTTTAAGCTATATAATATCTTTAGGAGACTCTCTATTTGTATCATTCAACATCTTCTATTTGAAAGGGATGAATTTTTCTGATAGTGAAGTTTCGATTTATACACCATCAACATCTTCATCGTGTAACAACTCTATTCATATTGATGAATATAGCGGGAATTCTTCCATTATGAATAGAAAGTCAACTCTTCCTCTTAGTCCTGATTCTAAGGACTATGAGAGCAACATTGATGAAAGAGGGGATGGAGAATTTCAAATAAATAAAGAGTCACATATTCCACTTAGTCCTACTTCTAAGGACTATGAAAGCCGCAGTGATGAAGAGCATGATGGTGAAGTTCAAAAGAACGAAGTGTCACGATGTCCACTTAGTCCTAATTCTGAGGACTATGAGAGCAACAGTTTTGAAGAGCATGATGGTGAAGTTCAAAAGAATGGAGTGTCACGGTGTCCACTTAGTCCTAATTCTAAGGACTATGAGAGCAACAATTTTGAAGAGCATGATGGCAAATTTCAAAAGAATGGAGTGTCAAAGTGTCCACTTAGTCCTAATTCTAAGGACTATGAGAGCAGCAGTGATGAAGAGTGTGACAATGAATTTCAAAAGAATGGAGTGTCAAAGTGTCCACTTAGTCCTAATTCTAAGGACTATGAGAGCAGTAGTGATGAAAAGCATGATTTTGAATTTCAAAAGTACGGAGTTTCACGGTGTCCAGTTAGTCCTAATTCTAAGGACTATGAGAGTAGTAGTGATGAAGAGTGGGATGATGAATTTCAAAATATTGGAGTGTCATGGTGTCCACTTGTCCTAATTTTGGGGACTATGAGAGCAATAGTTATGAAGAGCATGAAGATGAATTTCAAAAGAATGGAGTGTCACTGTGTCCTCTTAGTCCTAATTCTAAGAACTATGGGAGTAGCAGTGATGAAGGACAGGATGATGCACTTAATCCTAATTCTAATGAGTATAAAGGTAGTAGTGACAAAGGACAGGATGTAGCATCTTCAATAAGCCAACAATCACATTTTCGACGTATTCCTAATTCTATGGACTATGAGAGTAGCACTGAAAATGCACATGAGGAAGAATATCCATTAAACATCGAGTCAGATTTTCCATTCAGTCTGAATTCTAAGGATTACGATAGTAGCATTGAAGAAGCGGAAGATGAAGAATATCATCCAAGTCAATATTTGAAACGTAGAGTTGATCATAGTGTGGATAACATTCCTCTTAATGATGATGAAAAGCCTTATACAAATGATGATCCAATGATGGAGATGTTGCCAAGAAATATTGTATCGAGGAGTAGGAGCAGACCTTTCGTTCAAGCAAGTTGTTCTAGTTATACAAGGGGTAGAGCAGAATATCTGACGAGAAGAAGTTCTATCAGTTCTCTCATTTCAAGTGAATGTTGCCAAAATGATTGCTTGAAACATATGGATTTGAAATTTGCTTTAGAAAGTAGGAAGACATATTTGTCAATGAATAAAAGCATGCAAAATTTATATTTAGTTGGGTGCATGCAATCTACATTGTCAGGTTATGATTATCATATTGGGACTTTATTTATCTGTAGAGAAGCTTTCAAAATGTTTCATTCGATTGGGAATTTTCGTCTCTCGAGAATTCAAGAAATTTTGGAAAAGGATCCCACATTTTATTCAGAAGTACATCATAAAAGACAGTTTGGGCCATTATCAAATACTACAATGTCATGGATGAAAGATTTCATTTCAAAGCATGGAGAGTGTATGCCAAATAGAGAGACAATACATATTCCAGATAATTTTTCAAGATGAGAAACCTACAACTTATACAAAGAATATGCAGAAGGTGTTGAGGGACATGGCCAGTTTATTACATATCAATTTTTTGTGAAAGTGTGGAAGAAAGAATTCAACAATGTCTGTATTCCTAAGAAGACAAGGATGGGGATTTGCAGTACATGTGCTCTAAAATAAAAAAGGGACAAATGTGAAGGGTCAGAAAGAGGTAAGCATTCATAACTTTAACGTTTAAAATTGTATAGCCATCAACTATGAAAACATATTTCTTAATGAATTTCTTTTATGTTGTGTAGATTTAATTGTCAAAGAACTTCAAGATCATCTTGAACAATAAACAAATGAAAGGAAGAAGTTGTACAAGCATCGAAAGAAGTGTTATGATAATCCAAATAAATATTTGGGTTTGATAATTGATGGTATAGACCAGAAGAAAACACTTTTACCACATTTTGCTCGCACACCCAAAAATTTACAGGAGGAAAATTTTATTCAGTTTCACTTGGTCAGTTGTATGGTCTTTAATGGGAAAATGTTGCCAAGGGTGTACTTCACAGCTCCAAATATTCATAATGATGCAAATCTGACCATAACCATAATTCATGATGTGATTTCTCATTGGTCTGGTACTCTTCCTGAAGTTTTGTATCTACAATTGGACAACACTTACTGTGAAAACAAAAATCAAGTTGTTTTTGGATATCTAAACATGCTTGTTGAATTGAGAACTTTTCAAAAGGTAAAGGTTGGTTTCCTTCTTTTTGGGCACACTCATGACCATATTGATCAGATGTTTAGTCATTTTTCAGTCATATTGAGGAGGAAGCAAGTTGGGAGCTTGCCATCACTAATTGAATGTCTTAAGAAATCATACATGCCAGAGCCTACTTTTGATGTGTTGGAAGAAATTGTTGACATGCGAAAGTCTATTCTGGGATCATATGGTGAGGGGAAATGCATTGAACAACTTAATGACATTCGCTTCCAACATCAATTTCATATCAAAAAAATTGATGGGAAAACACTAATATGGGGCAAGAAGTATTCAACTACTCTAGAATGGGCACCATCATTAAGTTTGCAATTTTCGAAGTTCATTCCAGATCATCCAATATTTGCATCAAAAATATTGTTATTACAATGAGTTGGTGAAGTTTAGAATGCACGCAGACAAAATAGAGATATAAATTATTTTGATTACCTGGAAGAAATTAAAAAATGTATTAGATATACATATGAGTACTTTGACATTGCTGATTCAGTTTGGTGGGAGTCATTTTTCAATAATCAAAGTGATATTATTTCAAGAACAACAAATGAAGATATACCTTTGAAAAATCCATTTATTTGGCCACAAAATGTGTCAAATGAACATGAGGAAAGAAACATTGTTGAACAACAACAATCTTAAGGTATTATTAATTCTTCACAGGCAGAGGAAAGAGAGATGTATATTGGTTCCAGAAGATCTCGTACACAACGTGAAGCCATGGAAGACCTTTACAGGGGTTCAGTACATGATATTAAGGAGGGTTGCATGATTGCAGTGCTAGAAAATGGAGATCTCAATGGCTATCGATTCTGGGTTGCTAGATTTATAAAGGTATTTACAAAAAATGAGGATGTTACAAGTGTTGAAGTACATTGGTATGCCAAAAATACACACCCATTCAATGGTGTGTATAAGCCAGAGATGGTAGTTGACAAAAAAAATGGCAGAGAGAAAAAGAAAGGGTACAAATATAAATCGTCGCCGCACAGACATATTAAAATTGGAGGATGTTGACATACTTGTTTATGACATTCAATTTAACAAAGAGAGGGAACTCTTTGCTTCAAGACGATAGAGATTCTGAAAAGGTTGTTACCAGAAGGAACAGTGTTGAGATGGGAGTCTGCTGAAACCAGTCGTAGACCTAGAAGAATTTTGAAACCTGAAATGTTGGGCATGCATGTGGACTCAGATGGGGCACTAGTTGATGAAAAAAGAAAAATATGGAACATCTTCGTCAGCATTCAGTCACTCATCTGAAGATGTGAATTCTGATGGTGTGCAAGAAAATATGAGTGATTTTGAATAATTGTTTAAGACAGTTTATATAATTGATGTATGCATCGTATCTTGAAATAAAATTGATGATTTCCTTATGGTGTTAAATGAGAAGTTGCGAGGAATTTTTATGTTGTTGAATTATATGTCTTAATTATGGTAATTTTTATTGTTTAAAATATATACAACACAATATTAAATTAGAGATATAATGTATGTTTTATTCAATATACAAATAATGACTTTTGAATTCATTTAGTGATGTAATTCGTTCATAATGTCATGGTTTTTTTTTTTCTCGGTAAAACTAGCTAGTCTATTATATTATATTTACAGGAAAATTTTACAAGCAGTGAAACAGGATTTCCATGGCCGCCAGTGGCGCCTTGGATATCTTAGCTTTGAAGCAAAAAGCTCCCACGCAGGGGCAGCATCGACAGGACTTCCAAAATTCCCCAAAAAACTAACTGAAGCTCGAAACCAATTCGACTTGACAGTCAACAGAACATGGAACATTGAGTTAAACATGAGCATGACGGCCCACGCAGGGGCTTCCTTCAAAACCAGACTGTAGACCGACACAAACGAGACAGACTGAGAGTAAACTCGACCAAAACAAACTAGACAGAATGAAAAACTACAAGTGAACAAACACAGTGCTAACCCGTACCCATATACCCGCAGCAACCATTATCCTGGACCCGAGCTGAGAGAGAAAGGCAAGAGCCGGTGCGCGCGTCGAAGGATCATTCATCGCCGAGACTCTTTTCCTCCACGATAGTGCACCATCCCTGACCCTTAGGGATTCCTTCCCACATGGCGGACCATTTATCCTTTGCTGTGCCTTGAGGTTCCTGCACCTGGGGGTGCGAGGGAGCGTGCATAATCTCCTTCCCTGAGGTGCCCACCTCAATTGGTGGCTGCAGAACAAGGCTCTCCTTTCCAGTGCTTTCTAGAGGTGGTTCCACCATTCTTGGAGGTGTCCCACAGTCATTCCCTTCAGGAGCTTGAGTAAAAATAACTGAAATATGAGCATTGATACCTGCACTATCCTTGGAGTTTCCTAGGATGAACACAACCGAGCCAAATGCTGGAAGGACTGGCTCCCCTTCGCTTGAGCTGCCAACCTCCATGAATTGCCCAGCTTGGAGTGGCTTAACCCTTGCCCTCCTATAGCAATAGCAGCAGCAGCAATGGTGGTGCTCATTCGTTGCCGGAGGGCGAGAGGATGAGCCTCGCCCAGATCCCCTCCTGCAAGGTTGCCGCTCCCGTAGCCTCGCCATGGACAATCCTTCGTCTCCCTTGATAGCCTTGGGTGACTTGAGAGACCAACCACAAGGCGGAATTCGCCACCAATACCTCCCGAACGTGACAACCTCTGAGAAGCTGCTGCCTGAGGGAGGAAATTCCTTCCTCGTAACCAGATTGCCCTGATTGCTCTTGATTTTCCACTTCCCCTCAAGACAAGAGCCTGAATTGGAGCGACGAAAAGCCAAGATGGCAAATTGAAGTGGTAGGATAACCGCCCACCTCTGTGTCTGCACCTGCGTCGAATGCCTCTGCGTCTGCAACTCCCCAGCTCCACGATAACGATGAACTGTCTTCTGCTCATCCGCACCTTGATAACCCGCCACATTCCCTCGTTGGGAGCGCACAATAACTGCAACCATCTCTTCACTCTGCTCGGCATTGAATGCCCAGAGCTGATACTACGCAGGATTAAACCTTTGACGGCTAATTCCATCGAACATTAATGTGAGCACGGGGCGGCACATGTTGGACATGTGGCTCGACCCTTTGAGATGTGCCATCACCCGCATCCGGGGATAAATTCATGGTTTTTTAATTTTATAGTTGAAAAAAATTCAAATTCTTTTGTATCTAACATTTTATGGTTGAAAACATGTTGAATTTATAATTAGGAAAAAAAAATGATATTCTACCAGAAACATTAATGTGTTTTTTCCTCATAAACAACTTTGTTTGGCACATAAAAATTTGGTTTTACTAACATTTTTTAATAAGTTTGAAAATTGACCCTAAAAAAAAAAGCATCGTTCCAGTATCATCACTTTCGTTTTGAAGCTATATTTTGCATGAAAAATTTGTAGTAAATTTCGTATTCACTGCCATTTTTAAAAAAGTTCAAAATTGACCCCTAAAAAACAAAATCATCATTCCAGTATACACACTTTTCATTTTTAGCACTGTTTTTGATGTTTTTTCGGGGTTTTTTGGCCAGAGTTCCCGTTTTGAGTTTATATTTCCCATTTCAAAGTCTACATAGATGAGGATTGTTGTTGTTGATGATATCAAGAAATCTTGTCAAATGACCATGAACTCATGGTTTTCTAGATACACATTGCTATCTCTTTGATGGATATACAATACACTGGATACATGGATGATCACTTAAGTTGCATATTGATAAATATTGTTGGTTGACCAAGAGAATGGTGTTATTGTAGGTCACATGAACACATATTCATTTGAAGATATGAATTACTTAATGATGATGAGTTCTTATGATGTTAGGTTGATACTCACACATGTTGATTATCATAGTTGATGCTTATCAGATGTGGGATATTCCCTAGTGATGATACATGGTTGATATATTGAAGGTGCTTGTGGAAAGATCATGCAGTTCTTGATGATGATTTGAAAAATCATAATTTGATGACTATGGTGTTTTCACATATTATATGGTGTGAATGATTTTGTGCTATTGCTTGGAGATATGACATATGCTGAGTTGATTCATGGAAGGTTATGGTAAGGCTCTTTCTACCAAGGAAATGAAGCAAGTTGATCTTGATGAGATCAAGAGGATGAGTTGATATCTACTTTGTCACAGGTTGATGATATTTACACTATCATATCTTAATGAACATATGCAAGTTGTTGGTTTGGATGTTGACAGATGCTTATGGTGCAGATAATACATGGTGTATGATAGTTGTTGATGACTATCATGGTCTTGTTTAGACATTTGCTCTCTGTTATAAATGTCATGTATATCATTCGATGTACAGGGCATATAAAGACCCATGATGTAATAATTTGTCTCTGTCTGTCGTAGTCTTTTTGTGAGTCCTTTTTGGTCATATGATGTAATTTCTATCATGTATAAACAATTGGTATATCCCCACTTGGTTGGGAGATTGATGCATGTATGAGTCATTGGTGATAGGAAGGTCAAACTCACATAGTCGAGTGAATAAGTCATGTTATTATTTTGGAAACTATGTGCAGACTCTACATGTGCTCATGGGGAGTATGGATGATATAGTGCATCTCAGCATGTACAAAGGAGGAGTTTAATCAGAAAATTCAGCATGTGCTTAGGGGGAGCATGATCAATTTTTATATTCAGTTGTTCAGATATGGAAGTCCTCTTTTTGGTCAACCCTTTTCCCTTGATATCAAAGGGGGGTAATATCCTAGTCTTCCCTTTGCCCTTGATGTCAAAGGGGGAGAATATTTTGGTGTTGCTTGTTATCTCTAACATTTTCTACAACTTGCAGTAATCAACACCAACATGGTTTCCATCAAGTCCAAAGGGGGAGATTGTTGGCATTATGATGCATGTGTTGTAATTGATGGCAACCCACTTGTAGCAGAAAAACTCACTTGCATATGGTAACTAGATGAATCCACAGAAGAGATATTAGATGTGACAGAATGCATAACATTACTGTTTACAGATGTGATGAAATGTAGGACAGTTTCAAGGAATCAGTTCAGAAGGCAACTTACTCATATGAAAGATCACAGTACAACATGATAACAACAAAGAATTACAGTTCAGACTACAAAGAATGAAGAAAGAGAGGTATACATAGGTTCACCTTGACCAAGATGCGTATACACATAGGTTAATAGAAAAAAAGGAGCATATAACGTACACACACACTTTCATAGAAGGAAAAGTGTGTATACCTTGGAAAACTAAGTTTTTGGTCCAAAGTATTTGGTCCATGGTATTTTGATCCATGGTATTGGTCCATGGTATTTGGTCCAAGGTATTGACCCTAGGTATTTGATCCAAGGTATTAGTTCTAAGTGGTTTTGGTCCATGGTATTGAGAAAGGCCTAAAACTATAAAAGGAGGAGAAGATCTTTAGGCCAAGGTGTGCAAGTATTGAATATCTGATGAATATGAGATCTAGTATGTAGGTTATTGGGTTATGGTGCATTGTTGGATCTAAACCAAGGATGAAAATTAGCAGATGATGAGGGATTAGATCTAATGATGGATCGAGATCTTAAGGCATAAAATGAACTACCATTATGTGTTTTTGCTCATGTATATTCTAGATCTGAATACTAATGCATATATTATTCTATAAATGTTATGATTCGGGTATAACTGAAGTTTGGAATAGCTGCAGAATTCTGAATTAATATTTGCATATGTATACGCTCGTTGTCTTTGAGAAAAGCATGTATACACACAGGTTCGACACATCAAAGTAGCATATACCTTATGAACTATGATGTTTGAAGTTACAGTTGGTTCTGGTTGTTGATGTAGAGTTATGGGTTTTTCCTTATGTTCTGGTGACTGCATTCTAGTAACATTGTTCAGATTGATTGTGATTTACTTCAGTGATGATGGATGATGGATCAGGATCATAATGACTTATCATTATGTGATCTGATGGGCTAAATCTAGTTGCTAACACATGTATTATCCTTTATATGTGATGATCTGGGTATGTGTGAAGTTGTGAAGTGCAATGAAGTTATAAGTAAGTATTTGCAGATCTATACGTTGGTTCGCTTTGATGAAGTTGTGTATACACACTGGTTCGGCTCTTCCAAGTTGCGTATACATTTTGATGCATGGTTTTGAGGTTACAACTAGTTTTGAATGATGTTGTCGTGTTATGGGTATAAATATGTGTACAGGTTACAATGATCAATCTATTCTAGTTGATTTGTTGAAGTTGATTAAAGTATGTTGATTCAATTGTGTCAGAGGTTCAGAGGTTGTCAGTGATTGATTGAGTTTGGTTGATTCAAAAAGTAATGATTGAGTTTCAGTGATTGGTTGATGCAAATGTGATTGATAGTTGTATTACAATGGTGATTGATTTTTGAGCCTCAGTGTTGTTGATGGGTACTGTATGAAAATTGGATGAAACGTGGCCTTCAAATTATGGTGTTGTGTTCCAGGAGTATCCAGTCTAAAAATTTATGAAACGTGGTCCCTGGAGGAAGAGAGAAGGTTGTAGCCTTCTTTAGGTCAGCACCTACATGCTAGTAAACATATCGGCTAGTACAAGAGCTAGAGGGTTGTAGCTCCCTTGCAGTAGAAGCTGGAGAATGAGAGAAGGTTGTAGCCTTCTGCAGGTAGAATCTTGTGTACTTGTATGAGTCTGCACTAGTACAATGTTGTAAACATATTTTCTTAGTATTAAAGGAAGACAGAGATGACAACAGCAGGTGGTTTTCACCCACATTGGGTTTCCACCTTAAATATTGGTGTTCATGTGTGTTGCTTATGTGTGATGGTTCATTCTTTTATTAACTGCATATGGTTACTGTTTAATGTTTAATAAAGTACTGATGCACAGATTAAAGATCGACATATGATGAATTAACTAAATCATTAGTTTGTTGGATATACACTTGTTTCCTTAAACACAGTTGCGTGTACACACGGGTTACCCACATGGAAGTAGTGTATATAAATTTGAGTATGAAAAGAAAATTATTATTGCCTTGACTAATACTGATTCCCCCCCCCCCCCCACTCTCAGTATTATTTCCAACAAGTCTTGGTACTCCCACAATAGCTCGACTACCTTATCAGCCATATCTTCATCCCAATAATCTCCAACCTTTGCGAACTTAGGTTCTTCTTCAGATTCAATGTTTACCTGTTGAGTTTTTAAAGGTTATAATATATCTGGGTTTGCCACCTTTGGTCCTTCGACTTCATGTTGTCCTTCAATTTTCAGAATGGTAATATTCCGCAGATCATCCTCTTCTTCAACAATCACATTATAGCATTCCAGTGCCTGGCATAGTTGCGTAGTCCACTCTAGCTGGGTCTATTCGACTGGTTCCTTCGATGTTCTAAATATAGATGCTTTAATTTATTGTAGCACTTCATCAGTGCTCTCAAACCCATCCTCCAAGTTGAACGCTAATAAAAAACTCTCCCTTAAAACATCCCATTCAACCATTCCCTGGTGAAGCTCCATCTCCAAATACCAATTCATTGGGATTGTATCTAGCATATGACATAAGATATGCACCCATTCCAATTGTGGTTATATTCCCTAGACCTTAGTCCATCGAGCCAGATGATCGCGCAAATCATCCTTCCCGCTGTATTTTTCTGTCATTCAAATATTAGGATAGTTGAACCCTAACTTCATCATTCTTCTGTATTCTCTCCATCCTACAAATCTTTCCTTATGTTTACCCCACCAATGGGTAGGCGTAGCGCACATCACCAATTCTAGTGCCTGAAACCCATGGGGGCTTCCCTCGGGGAGAAATACCATACCACGTGCATTAATATTGGGGGATTTATATTGAGGAAAAAATGGCATAATATATTTGGGGTTATATAGGGGGTAAGGGGTTTTTATATTGGCAGGTATAAATAATGGAGCTCAATATTAATGATAAAATATAAAGGGGTATAAAAATTGTTAATGAAAAAATGTATACCTACAATATCTAGTGGAAGTAGGGGTTTTCTAAATTGGGAAGGTGTATTGGGTTTGTATTGGTAGGGGGTTAAATAATGTGATTTTTAAGGATGTTTTCCAATATGCAGTCAAATTAAGGGTATTATTTAATATGCTACGAACGCACGTGATAGGTCAGAGGTTCATTGAGTGAATCCCCCGTGATGGAACTGGTGCTCTTCTAGTACTTTTCTTTCAAAGTCATCTAAAAAAACTCCACATCAATCAACCCATCATAATCCAGAAGGTTTCTTACCTCAGTCAAAACACACCTTAGTGACTTGGTCATCTTGCAGCAGAGTGTAGATACTTCCTGTAGCCTATTATGCCAATTCTCAAGCTTTTCATCTGAATTGGAGGTGAAAGAGATATCCTTGTCCCACACAATTCATCCATCAGCTGTAGGATTGATCCAATCCTCATCTCACACTGTTATCTTGTATATCTGATCGATATCATCGTCGCTTTCCACATAATCATGCATAGGTTCAATATAACATGTTCCTTCAACATGGTATAATGGCACTACTAACCTGAGTGACTTCTTCTCAAAGGGCATATTTCACTTCTTCAAGTTGATTACTCCATTCATATCAATATCCCTGTCAATTCCTAAGAACGCAGGGTATGGGTTACTATCATCCACTATCTCAATGACTTCAAAGTTAACCAACAGACTTGCACCCTCAATTGTCCACCATTACACCATATAAGCACCCCATTGGGATAATCTTCTGTTGATTTTCCATGTGCAACTGAATAGGAAACCACTACAATGCAGGCTTCCCATCCTCTTCCATGTTTTCTTAGGCAAGGAATTTGCACCAGACCCCAGATCCAAGATTACCTAGTCCATTTTTTATTCACCTACCTACACAGTTAGCATCATCTTGCACCCTGTTCATGCCTTATGCTTACCAATCTTCCTGACTGTGCACTGTTCAGTAGGAAACTTTTCCTTATTGGCGCACTTTTCTTTTAAGTCTTGCAATCCTTCAACAACTTTCTGATCCTACAACAACCTCATACAAGTCTTCACAAAGGTAGCTAGTATGGAAGGATCTACCTCTTACATCACATTAGTCTCAAGTATTTTCTCCTGATTTCTTGAGGTGGAGGCTTCAACGAAGTTCTTCTTGGCTTCCAAGAAATTCTCCTTAGCCTGATTGAGATCAAAAGTTGATTCCTTCTCAGTAGCCTTGCGCACCCATCTGTCTTCCTTCGACTACTTCCCTTTATCCTCACTAGTCGTTATGCCACTTCTCAACATGATATTCACGTTTTGATCCCCTTTGCAGGGTTCAACCCTCATCATCTGAATTTTCTGCATATTTTTCTATAGTTGCACCTTCTTCTCTTGCATTTTTTTCCAAAAGGACCGGACACTTCTCTATGACATGGTCAAATTGTCGAAAATACTGACAAGATGAATGTGTGGGATTTGTACAGTCTCGTGCGAATTTCCCTACTTCACCACATTTATAGCAAATGACTTGCCCACACCCTCGACCTAGTCTAGTGTCTCTTCCTTTTCCTCGGCCTTGGAATCCTCTGTGCCCTGCTCCTGTGCCTTGATCTACAGGCAAATTTTCCACCTGCTTCCTATAGGTAGGGGTCCTATCTATAATTAGCTCATAACTTCTACAATGGCATTCATCGTTCCCTACTAGTTTACAAAAATTGTAAAATAATTGTTGAGAGGTCTGTACAAACTTCTATAATAGATGGTAGTCATCAATAGCATGTTGTCATGTAACCTAATAGATAATGCACCACAGTGCATCTCACGCACTCGTACCAATATTAGTCTCTGGTTTTAGGGGTGTAGGTCATCCCCTTATAATGTAATTCTTAAATACTGGGCAATGATCCTTATCATGTCCATGGCTCTTACATTTTAGACACCATATCTCAGTGCACACCTTTGAATTCCCTTCCCTTCCCTTTTAAAAGATCTCCAACTCCAAGTGCAGGCTCTCCAACTACAAATGAATCTATTGCACCCCAAGGTTTGTATCCTAAATAGGTGATGCATGCAACCTCATTGCAATCTCCAAGGCCTCTACTTGCACTACTATCTTCTGTTGTGACAGAGGTATTATTAAATGCGGAAAAAGCAATGCTATAAACTAGTTGTGATGTTGGGTATTTGAGATTTGCATATTAGCCTGTCTGATCTGGCACTTCAACCTCTGATAAAAGTCCCAAAGCATCTCATCGACTTCCATTAAGATCTCCTTAAATTCAATTACTGACTGTTTCTCTGACTTAGGCCTACTAAACTTCTTGTTCAAAGCTAGTTGGGTATCTACCAACAAAGCATTAGGGTTATCAGTGCAATACTTGATATACCATGTCAATGCGCGATCCTGTAAGGCTGTAACCAACTTCACTTTCTTAATATTGTCATTTGTAATCTGCTGCATGGTCCAAACAACATCTGCAACAAACCAAAATTTTTATGGATCTTTGGTCCCTATTCCCTTTAAAATCAACATCTTCATCGTGTTCCCCATATTGAATGGTGGAGGTGGAGGTGGAGGTGTAGGTGAAGGTGTATGAGGTGGAGGTGGAGGTGGAGGTGGAGTGGATGGATGAGGGATCCTTGGAATACCCTGTGTTATCAACTAAATTACATTTCTCGGTGTAGTCAACACCGCCCCTTCGTCATCGCTTGAAGGGGGTTCAATGAGTGGACTATATTTTGGGAAAGATCCTCTGTTGCTTCTAAAGAATCTCCCACTTCATGTAGCCCCAAACATCAAGGTCACTACATAACCCTCTTTTAACATAAAAAAAATCTTAATCTAAGTCTTTAGTTAGCTTAAATACTTACCTTGGGTCCTTTAAAGATTCTTCATATGGCTTCGCTAGGGTTGATGTTCCTGTCAATCACGAAATAAATCACAAATTTTCCTAATGTGAGATCAATCCAGTGATCGATAGCCTACATGATATTGCTTCCCGATGCTTCTAGATGTCACACCAATTCAGGAGTCCACACTATAAGACCTTCGAGCTCCACATCCCTTGACTGTCGATTAATTTAGACAACCACTAGTGTAGTTCTTCAGGGAATAAATAGGAGAACATGTCAGTCTCATCTGTATACAAAAACCTTTGCAACCACTGATCCTTGGAAAATTTAGGGATCCTAATCTCCTCAGTCATGAATGCGTAAGATTTCCCATCAATCCACTTATCAAGTTCCTTCTTCATCAAAAACCATTTATTGCACACCTCTTAGACAGATCCCGGTCCCGACAATGGAACCATTTGTTGGCTTAAGGGGGCTTGGCCTAAGTTCAGAGTTGTTCGTGCCAACCAAAAAAACCCTCAACTGCTGGCCCTTTTGGCAAAAACCTGCATAATGCAGGTTGCAGTCTCACCTGAAGCAGTATTGGGGGATGCTAGAACCAAGTTTCTGCATCCAAGGATATGTGATCAGCGGTTTTTAAGTCTGCACATCTTCAGTTCTGCCTTCGTGCATATCGATATCTTCCTAGGGTCTGTCGCTGCAACTAGGGAAAGATGGCTTCTAGACCTCCGCTAAAGTCTATGATCAGTATTTGCAGACCCTAAACAAATAGATTATCTACTTACGCAAATCAATAATCAACCCTAGATCCCAGTTCATGCAGATATATCAATTCATCAGAAAACTTAACAAAAATAGCTTTTAACTTCATGAAAGTAGATAACTACTCATATCATGCACCATTAAGATAGGTTTAGTGATTTCACACAAAAATTCATTCATTATTTCATAAAACTATATCATTAAGTGACATGATATAACATAAATAGATTCACAAAAATGCATAGTAATTCTTCAAAATAAATCTTTATTGATCTTCCACATTCATATTACGGACTCTTCTACCCTTTGCACTCAGCTGTAGGGGGTCTGTGCACTCAGCTGTGGATTCTACCCAGGCCTCCTGCACACTCAGCTGCAGGAGCCTTTCCTTATCACCTAAGTATAGGAAGTAGAGCCTTCCTACCTTAGCACTTTCCCAGTACAACAAAACCATTCAGCGTACCCAATTCTCTCTTGAAAGTTATCTCTAAGACTTGCTATGACTTGACTATTTATAAATTTCCTTCATACAATACCATGGTCTGCCGACCATGGGAGAACCTTAAAACCGACCCAAACAAGGGGCTAAAACCCATTTGACTCTTATCTATTTGTGTGCTCTGCATCCACATTTCGCGGATACTTTACATCTTTTACAAAATTTGGGTTAATTTTAAACCCAAAACTAACCCTAGGACCCTAACCCAACATTGACCCACCCCCCCCCCCCCCCATTACTATTGTCATTGTAGCCCTTATTATTATCATTGTGCCCCTATTGTCCCCATATTATTATTATTGTGCCCCATAGAAGCCCATTATTGTTATTTTTGTGCCCTTATATTATTATTTTTTATGTTGGATTTGATTATATTGTGACCCCTTAGACTCATATATATAGAAAGGAGGTTTTTTTCATTTGTATCATCCAAGAATTGTTCATTTGTGTAATGTAAAGGAGGTTTCCCCCTCGAAGACCCTGATATTGAAGCTGTTGATCTATATTTTCTTCTATTTTCGTAACACATAAGGCTTGGAATATTAAATATAGGATTCGAAGGAAAATTAATTCATGGTGTGCAATAGAAGAGCTAATGTCATAGCTCTAGCAAATGAAGAGAAGGAGAAGGAGAAGTAGCAACGAAATCCTAGAGAAAAAATGATAACCTTGTGTGAGAGGTCAATGAAGAGGAAATCGAGGGTTTTGGGGGAGACATTGCAGTTAAACATGGTGTTGGTGCGAGGACCAATACTTAACAAACTTTAGAGAGGTTGACGAAACCTAGACAGACAAACAAGAAAAGTTTTTAAAGTCATGACAAAGTTAAGTCAAGTGCAATGGAGTTGTGATGGGAAGCTGATTTTCAACTACCTTGATCAAGTGAATTGGGAGAAGTCCAAACCACCTGACCAAGTGTGTATCAGCATAAGTCATGACCCACTACCTCAGGAAGACCCATTTGATCAAGTTGGGACCGGAATCATGACTACTTTAGCGCACGCGCGCACACACACAAAGATATATATATTATATATATATATATATATTATATATATATATATATATATATATGTATTATATATGTATATATATGTATATGTATATGTATATGTATATGTATATGTATATGTATATGTATATGTATATGTATATGTATATGTATATGTCTATGTCTATGTGTAATATATATATATATATATATTATATATATATATATATATATATATATATATATATATATATATATATACCATAGACATAGACATTATACATATACAATATACATATAAATTAACATATACATATACATATACATATACAATGTACATATACATGTAACATGTACATGTACATGTACATGTACATGTATATGTATATGTATATGTATATGTATATGTTATATGTCCTATGTCTATGTGGTGTATATATAATATATATATATATAGATATATATATATATATATATATATATATATATATATATATATATATATATAATATATATATATATAATAATTATATATATATATATAAATTTGTGTCAAAACAAAAAAAGAAAGTTGTCGCCACCATTACAAGAGTGAGAAGGAGAGGGGTACTAAGGAAATTTGGTGGGATGTCGCACATGAATTAAATAAGTAGGAGCTTCCACTACGTTAAAATGGTATCCATGAATAGTAAATGAAAAGAAAGGGTAGAAGGTTTGCAGATCCAAAATCCTTAAAGAGAATTCTAGGGAAAAGGTGCCAAAGTTGAGGAAGGTTTCTCATAGAAGAAATCAGAGAAGTAGAAAGGAACCTAAGTAAGATTTGGGAACCTCAAAGAGGGAGAGATGGACAACTAAGAAGAAAAAACTTGGCAAGTTACTGTAACAGAATAAATTCTAGGGGTAGAGAAAGGAAATGCTCAAATGGAGGAAGGACAAAACAAAGGAGGAGATCAGGACATAGAAGGATCAGAACAACACAAAGAATAAGAAACCATAGCAGAGTGCACATCAAGAGGATATTAAATTTTAGCAATATATTTGATAATTGTTGGTATTAGTAGATGTGCATGGAATAACTACAAAAAAAAGGAGTTGTAGAGAACTAGTAGAGTTCTCAAAGGAAGTGGAAAAGAAACCTTGTAACAAGAAAAGTTGTAGAACAAGAAGAATCCTACTTGTGGTTGAAAATTAAATGGGATAGAGGAAGTTCTAAAGAGAAGAGAAACAGAGGAGTTCTCACAAAGTGAGAAAGGTGCAATAGCCAGAAAGGAGCAAGGGGTGCTCAAGAGGTTCCAGAGGAGGGAACTAAAAGAATACCAATAGCTAGGTGAAGGTGAGGTGTTTGTGTAATGAGTGTAAGGAGACTTGTTACAGGGTTGAGTTTCAACTCACAAGGAAGAATGGAGAAACTCAAGGAGTTGGCCATTGATGGTCATATGAAGGGTTCAATGAAAAGCCACAAGAAAAAGGGAAACAATGTCAAGGTAGGAAGCCATAAGAAGGATGCCAAAGTAGAGGGCACCAAGATAAGAGACTTAAAATAAGTAGAGTTTGATTGGGAGATTACTTAGTTGAAGGGAAGACTCAAAGAGATAAGTATGCTACTACAAAAGAGGGAGAAGGATGACCATAAGCGTAGATTATTTGTTAGAAGGAAGAGTTTCAAGAAGAATACCCCTAAGAAACCAGGGAAGATGATGAAGCACCCGTTGAATGCTTCATTGATAGAGGAAGAGTTTGAAGTAGCTGAAATTAAGGTTGGATTAGTTCACGCTTGTGGACAATGTTAATTTTCTAATGCTCTATGTTATAAAAATCACTTATAAAAATTCTTCTCTCAATAGCAATAACTTTATCCAATTATATTTAATATTTCAATAACAATAAGAAATTGTAGATAGAACATAAAACCATATGCACAATAGAAGACAACTAAGAACAATAGAGACACAGAGATTTGGTCAAAGACCAGCGAAAAACCCCACAAGCTGGAAAACCCTTTCGAAATTATTCTTCTATTAGATTGTCATCAAATATTCAACAGAGAGATACATATTCCAAGTACACCAACAATGAGTCAAATATCAAAGCCTTTACCAACCAAATCAACCAACCAAGATCTAGTCAAATAAGAGCAAGAAAGTAAAATCTAGTCAAACTTGAATCTTGCAATTTTTTTTTCAAAGTCAAAAGGAATAAACACTTCCCTAAATAGTCAAGGGACAATGGTAAGAGTGCTCCAAAAAATTTGGTTAAGGAAGCAAATAATTCAACCTCTTTCCCTTAGTCAAACTTGTTCAAAATAGTCACAAAAATCTGCCTCAAAATCAATCAAAACCAAAGTCAACCTTGCAGTCAAAGCTACCTCGGGCTTGCAGTAAAATGTGGTTAAAGTGCCAAAAAAAATCATCCTTATCCCTCCTAAATTCATCCTCCAAGAATAGATCCAAATCCCATTTCAAAACAAGTCAAACCCTCCAAAGTTAACATTGGTCAAAACAATCCCAATCATAAAGTCAACGCTAGTCAACATAAGTGTCTCTCTCTCCTTTAAACGTGTGAAATAAGACCTAATATTTTCATAGATAATCAAACTAAGAAAATATAAAATGATTGTGTGATGATGCCCTCTAAGTGATGCCAAGTGATGTATATTTATATTTTATTGAGGTAAATGAATTTCCTCTTCTAGGCCAACTTGTACCTTTTGATGTGACATGGTCTAGCATTAAAATAATAATTTCCTCATGTGAAAATTAAATTCTTCCAAGGGATAGAGTGGTATCCTTAAGGTGATAAGGGATTCACTAAGGAGATAATTTCTCCCTAAGCTGCCAAATTTCAACACTCCCTCACAACTAGGGAGGAATTTCTAATTGCAACATAAGCCTAATCTTAGATGTCATGTCGTCATCATTACTATATCATATCATATATCGTCTCAAATAATATAAGATAATCTACAGAATATTATTGTTCTAAATAAGAATAAGAATCATAGGGAAGATAAATCTTCCACCCTATATCCTAGGACAATTAAGGCTAGATACCACTTAACATGAGAGGTAAGGATCACAACCATCCTATTTATCCAATGACAATAGGAAAGTTACCAATTACCATGAGAGGTATGGATCACAACCATCCTATTTTCCATTGATAATATGACACATATCACTTACCATGAGAGGTAAGGATCACAACTATCCTTGTGTCCGTTGGTCTTCCCACCTTGACCCTCAAGAGTTAAGTGGTTGAACACTTGCATCCTCTACCTTGGGGGACATACCCAACTTACCAGTGGTAAGGATCAAACACATCCAAGTCTCCTCACCCATTGTCCAGTTGGGTGGAAATCCCCACACACCCGACTTGTAGGTAGGATGCATACTGCGTTATAATATTTCAAATCCCAAAATTAATAGGGGGAGATTCCCAACTTGCCATAAATGACAAGGATCACACACACCTTATAATGACAATAGGGGAGATACCTAACCTACCATAAAGGGTATGGATCACACATGCCTATTGTCTAGAGTTCCCTTAACCCCAAGATTTCTCTAACTCCATTCCCACCCTGAGAGTTCAAACAGAGGGGAAGAGTGCCATAGCTTAGTGTTCTTGATCAACCATGACTGGTCCGAGTTGACTCGACTCCCAGATTTAACCAAGATCTTTTACTTTTGTGATGTGATTAGAATTGCATTTAAAATAGCATAAAGGAACATAAATGCATGCTATAAAGAAGAAGGAACATGACAATCATCAGCAACATAATACTCAAGACGTTGATAACAGAGTTCGTCCAAGAGGGACTACATCTCCAGGCCCCGGTGTCAAGATGGTGTAGGCCACTACATTAAGTGTTGTCAATAGTGATGATGTACATAGGTGGTGATGTCGCTATCATACAAGGAAAATGCCCTCACACAGGAGTGGCTCCAAGATATGTTCTGTTAGCAAGAACTCTTATCCAAAAAGGAATCCTATCAATATGGCCTAAACTCATGCATGATGATAATGAGCATCCCACCAACATGGCATAAAAGGGATCTCAATGCAAACATATATGGCGAAACATGAGCCTCATCAATGTACAACAAAGGGATCTCAAAGGAAACATGATGAATCATGACAACAAGTACATCCCACAGATGATTCTGCATCACATCAAGCAAGAAGCATGAAACAAGTAAGAAAACAAGATCCCACTTCAAAACATCATACAGGGATCTATGCAGCACAATGTATCTCATAGAAAAAATAAGTACATGAATGCACTGCATATACCTCACATCTTGGGGCCATCTGAAGAAAATGATGTCAAACTACTGAATCTATTCATACAATCAATCTCGCAGTGTCAAATCACATGGAAATGACTGCTCGAACATGAATGCATACACCTACACTCCACTTTGAAAAGTAGTCAAAAAATGGAATGGTCAAATGGAAAATTTGATTGCACCATCAGTTTTTTGGCGTCAAATAGTGTAAAATCGACTGTCAAATTTCTGAATTATGAGAAAGTGAAAATCTGGGGCTTAAGGAATCTTTTATATTCCCTCTAGATTTCTCAAAGATTCCCTCCTCTAGATCATCTAAAGATCTACTGCTCATATCAAAATTTTGACTACACCATTAGGTTTGTGTCACCGAGAGGTGAGGATCGACATAAAGTTTGTCCAATTTGGACGCTAGCAAAATTTCGCCCACCTGAGAATTTGGCTCAATCATGGTTCCACCTATGATTTTCCCAGGTTCATGGCTCCACCTACAATAAAAAATAATATGTCTCGATTTCTGTGCCATGCCTTGGCCTCCGTGCGCGCGCTCTCCCCATGCAAAATGAACTAAATGGTTTATATAATCGTGGTTGGACAGAGTTAGCAACAATGTCATTGTGGCACGTTGGTGGCAAAGTTGTTTAGGAGGGTGGAGGTCGTGGTGTCAAATTCTCCGCCCATCCAAAATTGGTCAACTATTTAATTTTTATGACACGTAGTTTTTTATGATCCCCACGCTTATTGGAATGACATGCGGTTAAGGGATTTAGCCGTTAGAGCATTTAATGGGGTGTTAATGTTTTGGGATGGGTCAGTTGTGGTGCGGTCCAACCATGTGGCCAAGCGGGTTTGACTCCCGCTGGCCCATTTATATATAGCACGTTTATTGTTTAGTAGGTGGGGGCATGGGCCAAGTCCACCAAAGGTGGCCCACCCACAAACCAATGTAATATTTTGTTTTAACATTAATGTGGTGCTTGAGGGGGGGCCGATGGGGTTCATGGCCGGTCGGCCCGTTTTAATTTTTAAAATTTGTTTTATATGTAATATAGTTGGTCATTGGGGGGGTGGTCGGGTTGGTGGCCTACCACCCCATAAACTATATTTTTATTTTTATATAGTACAGAGCCATTTTTCAATTTTGTCTAACATAAGGGTTATCAGCAAACTAAAGAGGCAACAATTTCACCCACTCTCAGGAGCTAGGTTTAATGCCCTGGGGTCAGCCAAATTGTAGGACACTTAAACCTGACCCACAGTCCAACTTTGACCAAAACTTTGACTGGCTCATTCTCCCTCATACGAGCTTGGATTGACGAATCGTTCACATTGCTGTGATCATGACGACAATATCTACGCTCTGGTCCTAGTTCAAAAGTATTCTAATCACTTTGATTGTTGAGCTTCCATAAGACCTCTTTGTCCTTTGTGTGTCCCTAGAGCCACCTAGATCCCCACTAGGGAGATTTTGGTCCTCGAAAAGCATGAAAAATAATCTATAACTTCTCTGTACCTTGTTTGCATCACAATCATCCTGGAAAGATCTCACTTCCATCTCCTTCACCTTTGTTCTTCGGAGCCTTAAGCGATGAGCCGACACCTGCAACCTCTAGTACATTGTTTTACAAATTACATGCTTGTATTACATGACTAAATAATGACCCAAGCATCCCATACTTTCCACAATTTTATAACACATACTCGGTGGTCAAGTTTACATCGAGATGGAAACAATCCCCCAACTACGAAAACAAGGCCAACACATCATTATTGCTCCAACAAGTGATGGAAAACACATCATCACTGCAACACATGATTTATAAAGATAAGGCCAAACATTATTTTTGCTTTGAAAAGTGATGGAAACACAACATCACCTCCACAGTTTAACATGCAACACAAAGAGGACCAAACATCATTGTTGCTTAACAAGTGATGGAAAACACATCATCACTTTTACATTTTAAAATGAAACAAATGATTTACAAAAGCATGACCATGACAAGCTAACATATATAGAAACCATTTTTCACTTATCAATATGAATGGGTCACCCCCTTGTGGTGGTTTTTCTTGTCGAACAATTGTTTCACTTGGTTCATGCACCGACACTTTGCCTTTAAGGTGATGCTTTAGATGGAGCCTCCAACAAGTGGCTCTTTGATGGCCACCTTTGTTGTGATGACTGTAATACATATTCTTCCTCCTGACCTGCTTAACATGTTTCTTTGCCTGCTGTTGAGAGGGGCTTTCATGACATACCTTTGTTTGTGCTACTATCCTTTTCCAACAATTATAAAATGTATGGTTATGTAATCTACAAAAGGTACATGGTTTTTGATGCCATGTTTTATGTCCATCATTAACAACATGATTATAATCGAAATGAAAATTTGAATGTCGAGATTGGTTATACCTTTCCTTGCTACCTCTGGTGTCATTATGGTGATGAATGCTTGCCTAAGCTCTTTCCCTGCAATGGGCACTGTCATGGGATTATGGGGATGTGTTCCCATCATTCTCTTTCCTCGATGATTTTGACGATATCTCGGAAATATCTGACACCTTCGAGCATTCTCCTTTGGTGTATCTCAAGCCTGCAAATTGAGGTCTCTGCACAACCTCCAATGGTTGAGTTATGCCTTGGTTATTAACACCAGGTTCTTCTTCCTCAAGGATCCTCATGTTTGTCCCTGTAATTGGGATCTCCAAATCTCCAACAAAAATCATACTATGTGAAGATGAAATTGAAAGGAAATCAACATCTTTTACCTCCTTTGTCGATTGGGAAATAACTGATGAGGGCTTCTCATCATCTGTTGTTGGTGGTTCACTAGCTGTCTCAGTGGATTCCCCAACTTCCTTTCTGACATACCCAAGTCTTGCTTGATGGGGTAAATCCTCTACTTTGATGGAGTTGATAATCCCTTGGCCATTAACGCCTAAGAATTTTCCTTCATAACCCATTTTCTTCAACAGTTTGGAGCTAATTCTTGTGGTATGATTTTCAAAAACAGCGAAATCATCATCAGGACACATACATGAATTTAGAGAATTACTTTTTACCTCACATGGGTCACGCTGCAACTTTTCCAAGGCCTCGTCCTTAGCTTGCAGTTGTTGTAGCAAACTTTGTTTTTCCTGTCTCTCTTAATGTAGAAGCATCCTCAATTCAATGTTCTTTGTTTGAAGATTCTATTTGTTGTGCTTCAGTTCTTCCAGGGCCTCTTCCGTGGCTTGCAGCTGAAGCTGCAATCGCTCCTTCTGTAGAGCTTCATACATTATTTCCACCCTTTGGGAAATTTTGAGCATGGTATCGTATATCACTTTTTCATCCCCTATCGCTGCACGTTCCATTGTTCACGCTTGCAATTCACATCCATGCAAAGACCTCTCTGATACCAAACTTGATCCGAGTTGGCTCGACTCCTGAATTTAACCAAGATCTTTTACTTTCATGATGTGATTAGAATTGCATTTAAAATAGCATAAAGGAACATAAATGCATGCTATAAAGAATAAGGAACATGATAATCATCAACAACATAAAACTCAAGACATTGATAACGAAGTTCATCTAGGAGGGACTATGTCTCTAGGCCCTGGTGTCAAGATGGTGTAGGCCACTGCATTAAGTGTTGTCAATAGTGATGATTTACATAGGTTGTGATGTCACTATCATACAAGGAAAATGCCCTCATGCAGGAGTGGCTCCAAGAGATGTCCCGCTGCAGGAACTCTCATCCAAAAAGGACTTCTATAAGTATGACCTAAACTCATGCATGATGACAATGAGCATCCTGCCAACATGGCATAAAATGGATCTCAATGCAAACATACATGGCGAAACATGAGTATCCCATCAACATACAACAAAGGGATCTCAAAAAAAACATGATGAATCATGACAACAAGTACATCCCACAGATGAGTCTACAACACATCAAGCGGGAATCAAGAAACAAGTAAGAAAACAAGATCCCACATCAAAACATCAAACAGGGATCTATGCAACACAATGCATCTCATAGAAAAAATAAGTACATGAACATACTTCATATACCTCACATCTTGGGGCCATTTGAAGAAAAGGATGTCAAACTGTTGAAGTTGGTCGTACCATCAATCTCGCGGCATCGAATTGCATGGAAATCACTACTCGCACATGAATGTTGACACCAGCACTCCACTTTGAAAAGTGGTCAAAAAATGGAATGGTCAAATGGAAAATCTGACTTCACCATTAGATTTATGGCATCGAATAGTGTAAAATCAACTGTGAAATTTTTGAATTCTGAGAAAGTGAAAATCTAGGGCTTAATGAATCTTTTAGATTCCCCCTAGATTCCTCAAAGATTCCCTCCTCTGGGTCATCTGAAGATTTGCTACTCAGATCAAACTTCTAACTGCACCATCAGGTTCTTGTCGCTAAGAGGTGTAGGATTGACATAAAGTTTGTCCAATTTGGACACTGGAAAAATTTCGCCCTAATGAGAATCTAGCTCAATCATGGTTCCGCCTATGCTTTTCCCAGGTTCATGGTTCCACCTGCAATAAAAAATAATATGTCTCGATTTCTGTGTCACACCCTCTCCCCATGCAGAAGGAACTGAATGGCTTATATAATCGTGGTTGGTCAAAGTTACCAGCAATTTTATTGTGGCACATTGGGGGCAGAGTAGTTTAGGAGGGCAGAGATCGCGGTGTCAATTCCTCTGTTCATCTAAAATTGGTAAAATGTTTGATTTTTATGCTGCATAGTTTGTTATGATCCTCACACCTGTTGGAAAGACATGCGGTTAAGGGCTTTAGCCGTTGGAGCATTTAATGTGGTTTTAACATTTTGGGTTGGGTCGCTCGTGGTGCGGGTCGTCCACGTGGCTGGGCAAGTTCCCACCGGCGCATTTATATATAGCACATTTATTGTTTAGTAGGTGGGGGCGTGGGCCGGGTCCACTGGAGGTGGCCTACCCATTGCCTAATGTAATATGTTGTTTTAATATTAATGTGTGGTTAAGGGGAGGGGGGGTGGGAGTGGGGCGGCAGGGTTCATGGTCCGTCGGCCCCATTTTAATTTTTTTAAATTTGTTTATATGTAATATAGTTGGTCATTCGGTGGGTGGCAGGGTTGGTGGCCCGCCACCCCATGAACCATATCTTTATTTTTATTTTTATACAATATAGAGTGACTTTTCGATTTTGTCTAACATAAGGGTTATTAGACAAATTAAAGAGGCAACAGTTTCACCCACTCTCAAGAGCTAGGTTTCATGCCCCAGGGTGGGTCAAATTGTAGGACACTTAAACCTGGCCCATAGTCCAACTTTGACCAAAACTTTGACTGGCTCGTTCACCCTCATACGAGTTCGGGTTGACGAACCGTTCACACCACTGTGATCAAGACGACAAGATCTATTCTCTGGTCCTAGTTCGAAAGCATTCTTATCGCTTTGATTTTTGAGCTTCCATAAGCCCTATTTGTCTTGTGTGTGTCCTTAGAGCCACCTAGATCAATGAACCTTTCCTAGGAGGGTCACATCTACTAGTCCAAGCTACTCTCTCAATACCAAGAACATCCCTTTCGGTAAAGGATTGGTAAGAATATTAGCTATCTACTCATTTGTAAAAATGTGATGGAGTCTTATGGATCCTCTCTACACCATATCCCAGATATAGTGATATCTAATCTCAATATGCTTGGATTTGTCATGGAATACAAGATTATTTTCTAGAAAAATTCCACTCTTCTTGTCACAAAATCATTGTCATATCCAGAACCGGCTCAAAAAACTCTCTAAAGCAATTCCTCAACCATAGTACCTCACATCTAGCCATGTTAGCACCAATATACTCAACCTCATTTGTGCTAAAAGAAACAAACTTCTTCTTCCTTCTCATCCAATATATCATGGCATACCCTAGGCTAAAAAAACAACTTCATGTGTTCTTCTTGTCAACAATAATTCGGACCTAATCAACATTGTATCAACGTAGACTCAAATCCCTAGTAGTATATCTCAATGCAAGGTTGATAGTACCATGTAAGTATCTCAACATATGTTTAATAGTAACCCAGTGTGCATGTATGAGCTCAATCATAAATTGACTCATGGTGTTGACAACCAAACATATGCCTGGTCACGTGTTCACTAAGAACAATAATGCCCCAATCAAATGTCGGTACTCAAAGGGATTTTCCAAATTGGGTTCTGTCTCTTCACCACATAACTCTTTGAAGTTCATCTCCGTCGATGTGGCCATGGACTTGCATTCTACCATTCCAAACCATTCCAACATTTTAACAACATATTTCCATTTATAAAAGAAAATATCACCATGTATCTGCCACACCTCTAATCCTAGGAAGTAGTGCATCAATATGAGGTCTTTCATCTCAAATTTAGAGGCCATCTACCTCTTACGACCAAGAATAAGAGGCTCTCCACGTGTCACAAATAAATAATCAACATATAGAACCAAAATCAAGGGCATACCTTAGACAAATTTGAAGTATAGGTTTCGGTTAGAATTACTTCTCTTAAATCAAAGCTTCATTAGGTAATTATCAATGTGTTCATACCAAGCCCAGGGGGCTTGCTTCAACCCATAAAGTGTTTTTTTCAACTAGCACACATGATTTTTCTTCCTGCTCCTCAAAGCCCCGAGGTTACTCAACATATACTTCTTCCTTGAGAATTCCATGTAAAAATGTGGTCTTCACATCCATCTGGTGAAGTTTCCATCCCTAGATAGTAGCAAGAGCAATGATAGATCAAATGGTAGTGTAGTGAAACCAGTGAAAAAATGTCTTCATAGGCTTCTCCCTCTTTCTAGGAGAAACCTCTAGCCAAAATATCACCTTGTATTTCTCAATACTACCATATGCACCATGCTTAATCTTGTATAACCATTTAAAAGCCATAATAGACTCTCTTTTTGGTCTCAAAACTACTTCCCACACATCATTCTTTATGATAGATACATATTCTTTAGCCATAAAATCCTTCCATACTTGTTCTTTCACTGCTTCTTCAAAATTGTGTGGTTCAACCTATATCATGTTGCTCATTGCTACAACATATCCCCTGATGTCAACATGGATTCTTGCTTTCCATAAAATTTCCTCCTGTAATAGCATGTCCCTCAGCATCCTGTAAAGTGTCATGAAGCCATAGTGGTATCTACCTAGTGGGAGGATCACATGGAGGTGGATCTAAGGGGTCCATGGGTTCCATGGGATCATCAACAATATCATTCTTTGGCCCAGGCATAGCAAAGCTTCTTGTTCATTCATGGCATCATCCTTTCTTACAACATTGTTAGGGATCAGAGTGTCCCTTTCTTTCCCAAGGGCATTATCTTCATCAAATGTCACATCCTTGCTAAAATATATAGTCCTTTGACCAAGTACACATATTCTATAAGCTTTATATTTTCCTAATAGCCAACAAACATACCGTTCTTTCCTGAAGCTTCCAGGTTGTTCATCTCATCCTTCAACACATGAAAGTAAACAAGGTAGCCAAACATCCTCAATTGTTCAACGTTGGGCTTTACACATGTGAAGACTTATTCAACAATATTTTCACCTAAGGCTTGATGAAGGGTCCTATTTTGAACATAAACAATAATATTTGTAGCTTCTCCCCATAGAAACTTTGGAAACTTTTAATCATGCAACATGGCTCAGGAAGCCTCCATGAAAGTATTGTTCTTCCTTTCAGCTACTCCATTTTAGTCAGGGTTGTAAGGTACAATAGTTTATGTTGTTACCCTAGAGACAGTTCCTGGATGTAGGGGAACTAGTTCCTATGACATCCAAGGAAATTGATGAAAAATTTTAAAAATGTCTGGTGTGAGTGGGAAATTTCATGAAAACTTCAATGAACAATATAATTCAAAACCCTAGCATTCAAAACTAGATTTTATAGGACAAACGAGGGTTGTAGGGATTAGAGTTTAAGAGATGACAAGAAGAAAATAAGTAAAACAATGCTTATTCATTGTGGCACTTAAGAATCTCAAACTTTAAGCCCTGCAGTAGAAATTATGCAAATGACAAGATAGATGGGTGAATTCCTGATATGGTGGAGTGCACATTAAGGAATTCAAACCAAAAACATGAGTACCATTAATTTCATATAAATTCATTAATCTGATTTAATAACCCCGTTGTTACATTACACTCATACTAGTAGAAGAAAACCATTGATAAATGATAAGACATGAAATGAAAAATAACATTTCAATATACCCCAAGAACTAGAATCAAAACTGGCTTCTATTATTTAGTTTTTGAGAGATTTTTCATTACATTTTTCTTTAGAATTCTCCAGCTCTGAACCCTTACAAAATCATTGTTTTGGACTTTTATTCTTGTATTTTCCTAATTGTTCTTGAATCAGTTATGGAACTGATTCTTGAGACAATTACAAAACTATTTTTTTAACTAATAGTTATTTTTTAAAATACAAAAAATATTGATTTTTTAAAAATAAATCATAATATAGATTTTAATAAAAACCCCTCTTATAGAATGAATCCATAT
>APFE030239502.1:3778-17359 GCA_000404065.3 Pinus taeda | reverse complement strand
CTTGAAAATTAGGGCGAATGGAAGGTTGTAACTCCTAATTTCAAGGGATAAATTTACCTTTTTTACCCTCTCCCTTAAAATAAGGTGGGCTATTTTAGGTGATTTGTAAAAATGTACTGTGATACAAAATATTCTCCCATTAAAAATTTAAAACCCCTTAATTTCGCCAAAGGGCGAACATTCGCCCCTAAAATTTTCCATGCAAAGGTTGTGTGAGCCCAGCTTGTCATTATGTGCACATTGAAGATGAGTTGGAAGGCATGTTTCCTTTCATGAAAATTAAGAATAGTGTGGGTCCCAATGTTCATTGTACATACATCAACAAAATTTTCGTGAGTGGTTTTAGAAAACCGAAAACTACTTTGTGACGACCACCTATGGTTGTTTCGGAAAAATAGTGTGGTGGTGTCGCAATTAATCCTTGTCATCTATTTGATGATGGGCAGTTTCTAGAAAACAACTTTGTGAGACCCTTTGCATCATTTAAAACTCAATTTTTTTACCCCGTCGCAATTTGTTGGATGTGGTTCCCCATTCCAATGTATGGAAATCCGACCACGAATCAAAGGGTATTTAGTCCTTTAGTATTTAGTGTGTCTTTCCCACTTCCACGTGATTTTTATGTTTAAAACATACTTGTGCGCAAATCTATTTGACCAATTAAGTGTTAATTATGCGACCCTCCTTTCCATAGTTTAAAAATTAATATAAATTGTGTGCTCCAATAATTACACCCCTAACCTTGAAATTGCCATCAACAAATTTACAAGAATTAAGGATATTGAGTAGCGCGCTGGAGAAAACGCACCAGAGAAAATTGAGCTACCAGGGTTTCGGCAAGCTGCAGGTTTCTTCATCCATGGATGGAGGTAGAGGAGGGAGCTCTTCTCCCTCCTACAAGGAGGCCGTGGCCAACAAGGGCAAGAATCCCCCAGAAAAAGTCCGAAAACTTGTGGAAGAAGAAAGGAGTAACATGGAAAAGGAAGAGGAAGAGGTAAAAATAAGGGAGAACAACAGCACTAAAGACAAGGAGAAAGAAGACAAAAAACAAGAAACAAAATAAGAAAAAACAAAAGGGGCCCTATAAACCTAAAGTTGAAATAACACCGAGAGTAGTTTTAAATGATCCTGTGCTGCAAGCGCACAGGGATCACATGCAAACTACGCAATCATCTACAAATTCATGGGACTCTAGCCCACAAAAAAAGTTTTACAAACTTGGATCAAGTACCACTGGAAACCCAAAGGGAGCATTGATTTACACCTTGGGTCAAAGGGTTTCTTTACAGTGGTGTTCACAAATATTGAGGATAAAGATAGAGTGTTTGAAGGAGGGCCCTACTTCTACGCAGCAACAGGTCTCTATATGAGGCCATGGAAGATGAACTTTGTCCCAGAAGATAAAACCTTCACATCAGTCCCAATCTAGGTAAGACTCTATTCCATACCTCTTGATTACTGGCTACCTGAATCATTAGCTGCCATAGGCAATACGTTAGGTAGGTTTATCAAAGCTTCAGAAGCTACTAGAAGAGGAAAATATACTTCCTTTTCTAGGATATGTGTGGAAATGGATCTATCAAGAGCTCTTCCAGATGAGGTGATACTAGAAGTTTTTTATGAAGAATGGACTCAAATGGTGGACTATGAGCATATTCCATTCAAATGTCATATATGTCATGAACATGAGCATCTTCTCAGAGACTGCCCTCTTGGCAAAGCGGAGAATAATAGCAAAAATAATACAATGAAAGACCCAGACAACTTTCACAAGGTGGTCCATAAAGGAAAAGGCGGAAAAAGATGGAAAAAGTTGCAACAAAAGGATGGACATCAAGGTAGGTAGAACCAGTTCCAAGTTCTGGTAGAGGACGAAGAAATAACAGTAGAAAATCAAGCAAATGAAGGGAGGACGGGTAAGAAGGAGAAGGAATGAAACCGTGAACAATCACAGGAAAATGATAAGTAGAAAGGAATAATGATGAGTGATACAGAACCAGAGATGGACCAAGAAATGGCCCAGAGTGAAATGGATCTAGAGGAGATTGAACTGTAGGAGATTCTAGAAAGACAAAACCTAGATCTGGAAGGGTTCTTAATTCAAGGAACATCTATTGGGGTTGAATCGTTACCCTGGGAAGAGCTCAATAGAATACAACAACTGTATTTATGGAAACGAAAAGGGTCCGGAGAAGGAAAAAAATAGGAACAAGTTGAGTAGCGAGGGAGTGAATATGATTAAATCTACTCCGGGATTAACACCTAGAAACCTAGGAAAAAAGATAGGTAGAAAAAATCAGAATGAGCTATTTATGGAATGTGGAAAGCTCATGATAGACTCAGGTAAGATGAACGATCTTATCAGCTACTCCTTCACAAATATTTAATGATGGAGTTCATTTCTTGGAATATTAGAGGTCTAGGTAGTAAAATAAAGCAGAGATTGCTAAACAATAGAATTAAACAGGTTTCTCTCAATATAATTTTTTCCAAGAAATGAAATGTTCCATTCAAAGGTTAAGACAACTTCATAGAAAGTGGCTCAATAAATATGAATATCTAGAAGTTAAAGTAGAGAATACAACAGGAGGTATTCTCACACTCTGGAACCCCCAAAGAATTGATTTAATTGATGCTGAAGCTGCAAGGAATTATTTATCAGTCGTGATTCAGCCTGTTGGGGATAAGAGTACCTATCTAGTCATGAATGTGTATGGCCCTCAAAGAATGGAAGACACCCTAAAGTTTACAGAATCCCTAGTGTATCTCAGGGAAAGACATGTCGGAATACCCTGAATCATGGGAGGGGATTTAAATATGATAAAATCACTTTCTGAAAAAGGTGGAACCAGACCAGTTAGTAAAGACTCCTTAGCTTTTCAGATCTTTTCAGATAACATGAAACTAGTGGATGTTGAAACAATTAATGGCCTCTTCACCTGGAACAACAAGAGAGGAGGAGAGTCTCAGGTAGCATCCGAGTTGGATAGATAGATTATCTCTGAGGATCTCATGCTTTTAGATAAGGAAATAATAGCTAGTACTCTTCCAGTGGGAGGCTCAAATCACTGGTCAATTCAAATGGAGATCTAGGGTATAGGTACCCCCCGGAATAGACCTTTCAGATTTAAGAATATTTGGCTTTCACACCCAGATTTCATTAGTAATATTGAAAAATGGTGGGTAGAAGATCTTCAGATTCAGGGAACTAGAATGTTCATGCTTCATAAAAGATTAAAGCACATAAAAATAAGGTTCAAAGATTGGAATAAGAATAATTTTGGCAATATTTTTGCAGAAAAGAAATTGGTGGAAATTAAAATGCAGGCACTCAACCAAGCTATGATCTTGAAAGGTTTTAATAAATACAAAAATGATCTAGTGGATAAATATCATCAAGATTGGGAGAACTGGTGTAAAAGAGAGGAAATTTTTTGGAGACAAAAATCTAGAGTCCAATGGCTAAAAGAAGGGGAGCATAACACTATATTTTTTCATAGATCCACCATGGCGAATAGAGCACACAACAGAATATCTTCAATAAAAAAGGAGGACAGAGAACTTCTTCAATCCCATGAAGAGATAGAGGCTATGTTGGTTCAACACTTCCGTGAAATAGCCCAGGAAAATAATCCAAATAGAGAACATCACATCAGGGAAGTAACTAAGCATATACCTAAGTTGGTGACTAGATAGTACAATTTCAATCTCAACAGACCAATGACAGAAGAAGAGGTCAGTGAGGTTCTTAAAGACATGCAGAATGGCAAAGCACCAGACCCAGATGGCTTCAATGTAGACTTCTTTAAAGCTTGCTGGAATATTGTAAAAGAGGATATTTTGAATGTTGTGGAAGACTCCAAGATGAACAGAACCATCTTGCAAGCTCTCAACACCTCCTTCATCTCCCTAATCCCTGAGCAGGAAAATGCACAGACACCAGATAGGTATAGACCCATAGCACTTTGCAATGTGGTCTACAAAATTATATCCAAGGTAGTAGCCAACAGACTCAAACCTTTTCTTCCTTCTCTGATTTCGGGGGAGAAATTAGGTTATGTTGAAGGCAGACAAATTTTGGATAACATTGTTCAAGAGGATGAAGTGGTGCACTCATTAACCAGCACAAGGAAAACTGGTATGATCTTGCAACTAGACATAGCAAAAGTGTATGACAAAGTGAACTGGACCTATATCAGGAATATGCTAAGGGCTTTTGGTTTTGATCACATCTGGGTAGGATGGGTCATGGCCTTGGTCACCTCTTCCAGCTTTTCAATATTGGTTAATGTCTCTCCTTCTGATATTTTTATTCCTTCCAGAGGGCTAAGGCAGGGGGATCCGGTTTCTCCCTTTCTCTTCATTCTCATGATGGAAGGTCTTGGTAGATCTATCAAGTATGCCAGAGTTATGGGTAAAATTCAAGGTCTCACTCTAAAGGAGAATGGTCAGGCTTTGACACATCAACAATTTGTAGATGATACCATGTTACAAGGTATCCCAACTGTCAAAGAGGCTTGAGCATTCAAACAAATACTGAATTTTTCCATGGCCTCAGGTATGGAAGTCAATCTCTCCAAATCCAAAATATTTTTCTTTATTACCAATATTGCTATTCAGAGAAATATCTCCAGAATTTTAGGCTTTCAGAGGGATTCCGTCCCTTCAAAGTATTTAGGAGTTCCTCTAACTGTGAAACCCTTGCACAAGAGTATTTGGGAACCCTTAATCACCAAAATGTAGGACAAAGTCGGAAATTGGATGAGCGGATCTTTAAATCTGGCTGGTAGACTAGTGCTGACAAAGGCGGTGCTCCAATCAATTCCAATTTTCATGCTTTCAGCGCTACCTGCCCCCATAGGAGTCTTGCAGCAATTCAGAAACATCCAAAGAGACTTTCTTTGGGGCGGGGAGGAAACTAGGAAAAAATGGGCCTTGGTCTCTTGGGAAAAGATTTGTAAACCCAAGAGTCATGGGGGCCTAGGCTTAGATGACCAGGAGATCCTAGGTAAGGTTCTAGGGGCCAAACTTTGGTGGCGTTGGGTTAAAAATACCAAGGCGCAATGGGAAAGCATATGGAAAGAAAAATATGCCAGCGCTTGGTAGCACACTGATCGCATAAGGATGTCTGGTAACATAAAGGGCTTTGCCATCTGGAACAAAGCCTAGGAGAATAGAGGTTTAGTTCAAAGAAATAGCTTTTGGGAAATCAGAGAAGGAGACCTAGTTCTTTTCTGGGAGGACAAATGGCAACAAGAACCAAGATTGTTAGAAGAGGATTTTTTGAACCTGGAGCATGAAACTAAAACCCAAGGCTTAAAAAGAGTGAAATATTTTTGGGATAATACCCACAATAATGGAAAATGGAGGATATGGAAGAACATACATTGCACGAATGATAGAATACTAAAAACAAAGGTAGAGGCTCTTGGAAAAATGTTGGATCAAAGGATGATCTTAGTTTCTGAAGGACAAGACGAACTCAGATGGGGAAACAACAACGAAGGCATCTTCAATATCAAGGAAGCAAAAAGTATTCTCCTTGAGTTGGTTTCCTAGGCTCCAAATTAAACCTAGCTGAACCTTTGGAGACATCAAGGTTGGATGAAGATCAAACTCTTCATGTGGTTGGTTCATCACAAGAAAATATTGACTTGGGACAACATTAGAAAGAGAGGCATGTTAGGACCTTCCATCTTCCAGCTCTGTGCAACCCAAGAAGAAGCTATGGAACATCTTCTCAACAACTGTAATTACACTTCTAGGATTTGGGATGCTTTTGCCAACATTTTTCAACAGTCTGACAGGGACAAAGAGAGTATTACTATCACCCTAAACATATGGAGGAGACACTTTTCAGATAATGAAGTTCTCAACCTAGCTTGGGCTCTCATGCCAAGTTTTATTATTTGGAATATCTGGAAAGAAAGGAATAAGAGAATATTAAAAAATGAAAAGAATCACGCTCTTAGCCTGTTTGATCAGCTTCTAAACAGATCAAGCAAACAATCAGCTCATCAATCAGGATTCTTCCCAAAATTCCTCCCTCAGGAGCTGACCCACGAACTCTCAAGTTGTTAGGCATGCAGGGGATCATCCTACCAAACCAGAATATATCACTAAACAAAAAGGATTCTAAAAAGGAGTATTGGCAACCTCCTCCAAGAGGCTTTTTGAAATACAATATCGATGGGGCCTCAAAAGGTAACCCTGGTATAGCGGGCTATGGGGGGGTTCTGAGGGATGAAGCAAGTAATATCCTCTCCCTATTCCACTGTCATTTAGGAAGAGCCACCAATAACATGGCAGAATTAATGGTGATGGAACAGGGCCTAGAGTTTTTGAAGCAGGAGAACTGCCATAATGTGATCATTAAAGCCGACTCTGAGTTAGTTATTAACTCGGTAAAAAGAATTCATTGTGTATCAGAGCCAGAGAAAGTCTCTCAGCAGTGGAAATTAATCCAGGTTTTCCAGAGAATTCAGGGTCACCTTCAGGGGCTTAACTCAATCAGGTTCAATCATGTGTACTGAGAGGCTAACAAACTGGCAGATTTCTTGGCCAACCAAGGTGTTAGCTGCAAGGAAAGCAGAGCTCCGATAGGGTGGCAAGCAATACCACAAAGCATTTTAAAAACCCGTAGTCATAACCTAGCGGAAAAAGACAAAGAAGTGTTTTGGAACAAACCTAAAAAGGATAGGTCTCAATGATCATTTTGCGGATGGTTTCTCTCTTTTGGGTCAAACGAGTAGAAGGCTGGCCCTAGTTGGTAATGGCAGATAGGATACTCTCATCTTCAAAAATCCCTGGTGTTTGGCGAAAGTTTTTCTTAGTCCAAAGAAAAGATTTGGAGAACAACCGTTGGTAGCGGAGGAGGAGGCATCATCATCCAAATTTCCATAGTTAGGTGATAAAACCGTAGGCAGAGTGGTTTTTAGGCGATTGCACCGCTTTCAAGCAAAAAGTGATTTTGGATAATGGGTTGCGATACCATACGAATCCTGGCACGTGGAGGAGGGTTGGGACCGAAAACCACCCTCATCGCGCATTAAAGTTCGACAACATTTGACCGTGAGAAATTCAGCTCAGCCGTCCATTCTCGAAAATCCGTTCAACGATTAGGATTTATCGTATGGTTTTGTGGGGTTAGGAGGTTAAACATCATGTTTTTCCAGGAGCGATATACATATCCATCGTCAGACTAAGAGAGGTATTTGGACGGTGGTGATCAAAGAGGCAAGTTAATGGATTGTTTTTGTGAGAAGTTGTGGGGAAGGCTCATGTGCCCAACTTTGCCCATTGCTTATTTTTTTTTGTATGTAACTTAAAGAGTTAGGGTGGTACATTTCAAGGGTGTCTCTTTTCAGTAGGGAAAATGTTTGTTTTGCCTAAGTCCACAGGGTTTGGTGGAAGTTTGTATATATTGTAAAATGCCTGCTACAATGAAATAGAAGTTCCGTCTCTTGCTTTAGCAAAAAAAAAATTACACCCCTAACCCTCCTTTATATCATTTGTATTTGATTATAGTTGTGATAAATCGTATATGGAACTTCAATGCTTTTGGTGATTTGGATTATTTCATTTCTTATCATCCTTTGCATTGCATGATCATGAATATTCTCACACTAGAAAGAGTTCTAATAGGTCTCTAGTTTTAACTTTTTGTTGGACTTTTTTCAAACCCAATCTTTGATTTTTTGAAAATGCATGTTTGGGCTACAAAATTGGTTCCAATTGGGGACAATATCTTGACCTGAAGGGATTGAGGAAAATAGACCAATAGCGTTGTTGGGCATGGATTCAAAATATTAAATCCCTGGAATTTGAAATCTCTCTTCAACCTATTTCATTTGGAACTATTGCCTTATTCACTAACTGAAATACTAAACTAAAACCTCCAGAAACTAAAATTGAAATGCTCACTGCTAAGCTTATTTATGTGCAATGTGCTACTATTTATAAGTTAACATATTTCCATCAAGTAAAATCTAAATTCTAGTGATACCATGATTTCATCTCGATGCTCGTCCTTATACCATCTCTTTGTTGAGATTTTGAAATAATTTGGACAACTTCATTAAAACAGTTTAACGTGTACCTAGGAAAAGACACCAACTGAAAAATAGGGATGTTTTTAGGGCTGCCAATTCTCTCCATATATTCTGATATGGCATCATAGAAAGCATGAGTGAAACTTCTCCTTGTTCAACAACTTCAATTTTCTTTTTGGGTTATATAACAACCGACTTCTTTGCAAAATCAGATAAACGATTATGCTTAAAAAATATGCCTACATAATTCTTTGTTAAATTCTTCACACACCTATGCTGAAGGCAAATTAATTTGAAATGAAAAATTTAGAGAATTTGGCACATGTTGCTTCTTAATAAATTGGTGATATGAAAATTTGATATCAAAACTTAAAGTATTTTCACCACTATCATAAAAAACTCCTATATAATATGGGCACATACCATTATCTTTAATAATATAATATGTAATAAATCCATTTTAAAACCATTCATCAATTCAGGAGTAGAAAAGGCATCTACTGCATATGTAAAAGTATTTTGCTGGAAAAATTTATTTGACTCCTTTCAAAAATCTAATTCACAAACTATGAGGTTAGAAGAAGGGGAAAAGTCTGAAGATGATGCATATTAATTTTTCAAAAATATACAAACTCAAATCTAATGGTTGTCATTTAGATTCATTCTCTTGTTGATTTGTTTCCATATTTTCATGTGTATTCTGAACTGGAAGCTTCCCACAAGCCCACAAGTTATGCTCGATTTCTTCGGCATCAATAAAAATTTGCGCAAGGGTTTTAGGTCTCTTTTACCTTAGATAAAAATCTAGACCAGAATAAAGGGCCACTGAATAATATACCATGGCAACAACTTCAAGAAGTTGAATTTATTATAGCATGCTAAAGTAAAATTTATGAAATCTCCTATTGAATTTGGTAACTGATTCACTATTCATCCTCTGCATAGCATACAACTCTGAGATATATTGCTCATGAGAATTTTTTTTAGCCCGATACCTCAAGAAAATGTTTTGAAATTCTTGCCGTGAGTTTATTGAAGTTGGATTTAAATATTGAAACCATCGCTAAGTATCTCCATTTAAAGAATGATAGAATGTTCTCATAACTACATCTTCATGCATAGTATTAAGTCTTTCAAGAAAGCATGCAAATGCCAAAATATATTTCTTTGCTATGATATTATCTTCCCCATTGAATTTAGTAGATATTTGAAACATTTTGGTGGATAATCATGATGGACTGAAGGGAACTTCAGGGGTTTAAAAATTCCCCTGATCTTGAGTTAAATGTCAGTGGGTTGTTTACAAGTTACATTAGGGATTGTCGAAGAAGGTAAATGAGTCTTTTTATTTATGGGTTGACATGACTGGTCTTATTCAAAAAGGATAGTAATGCAAACATTATTTTAGTCTTTTGATTCAGAAGAAGGAATAGGATCAAGATTTACAGTATAGGAAGATGACAAATCTTCTTGTTTCAAGGAATAGAACACAACTAAGGGTTTGGACTTGCTTGAATATATGAGACAAGAAAATATCCTCTTGACATGTACGAGAAAAATAGATAACAAAACTAATAAAAAATAATAAGAATTCCTTGAAAAATATCAAAATCCAGTACTTGGTCGTTCCATGTTGCTCCTTCATTTTCTGTCGATAAAATTTACTCTTCAATAAAATATTTCTAGTGGAGACATCAGATGAATGATTAATAGCCAAGATTTTATATCTAAATTTTATTCTCCATCAAGAAAGAAATCTTAATACCTAGGGAAAAATACCTTCATTACTCCATTCCCTGACAACATCACCTTGTTTTTGTTACCTTAGAGACAGTTCCTCGTAGCGGGGGAAAAAATGCCTAGGACATCCAAAGAAATTGATGAGAAATTTTTAGAAATGACTGGTTGGAGTGGGCAGTATCATGAAAACTGCAAAGAACAATCTAATTTAAAAACCTAGATTCAAAACCAAATTGGTCGAGACAAATGAGGATTGCAGGGCTTAGGTATTAAGAGTGGCAAGAAGTAAATAAAGAAAACAGGGCTTGTTCACTGAGGCACTTCAGAATATCAATATTTATGCCCTACAAAATAAATGATGAAAAGGACAAAACATATGGGTGAATGCCTGATATGGTGGAGCACCCATTAAGGGATTCGAACCAAAAACATGAGTACCATTAATTCCAAGTAAATTCATAATTCTGATTTAGAAAACCTATTGCTACATTACACTCATACAAGTAGAAGAAAAACATTGATGGATGATAAAACACTAAAAGAAAAACAATTTTGTAACATACCCCAAACGCTGGAATCAAAATGATCTTATATTGTTCAATGTTTGAGATATTTTTCATTACAGAAAGAAAGAAAGAAAGAAGAAAGAAATTATTTTAATGTCCATGAGGCTAAAGATAGCCTATGGGACAGATTGAATCTTCATCTGCTTGATGTATTCGACCCTTTTTCTGTGAAGCTTCACAATAAATGTTCCCAGCTTCTTGACAAACCCCTCACTAAATATATTATCTCAAGAGCTAGCTGTCAATATATTTTCATAACTTTTCCTGTTGTCTTTGAAGGCCTCACATTCTAAAACGAAATTTTTTTCTGTTTCCACTTTTCCAAAAGAACAAAAAATGCATACCCTTTCCTCCCACACTTCCTTTGGCCTTTTCCAACACCCTATTTCACAATGGAGTTGATGAGAATTAGTCCTTAACTGAGCAATAAGAATTTCGGCTCTCCAATAAATATTGGCCTCTATGTATGCTTTTGCTTGATGATTATAAGTGGGATTAAACCCTTCAATATAGTATTTTTTCTTTCTTCCTAGCTCCTTATCCCAAGTATGTTTCTGGAACTTTTCCATAACAAAATCTTTTATCTCTTTGTTGTTTATGGGACATGCGTTCAAGCAAATACCCCATTTACTAAACCATTTCTTATTTTGCTTCATCCAAGTTTTTTTTCTCTTGCACAATCTATCATTAAAGACAACCTTAGGCCATTTACCCTCTTCCATTTTCTCAATTTTTTTTTAAATACCTTATGACTCACACCATATCAGTTGCTTCAATAGGAGTAGTCCCTGTTTCACTTAAAAAGATATCATAAGGAACTGCACTTTTAATCTTAAATTTGTTTGTAATCAAATGCTTCTGAATTTTCTCAATTTGTCTCCATTGCATGTCGAAGGTATTGCTAGCCCACAGTTCACAACCATAGAGAATCACCGGAATCACTAGAAGCCTAAAAAGAGTTTAAGTGGTCTTCCAGTCCCATAACTTTGCCTCTCTACACCTATTTTGAAAAGCCTAAAAAGAGTTTAAGTGGTCTTCCAGTCCCATAACTTTGCCTCTCTACACCTATTTTGAAAAGCATAAAATATTTTCTAACCCCGCAAAGTTCTTTTCTTTCTACAACCATTCCAGCTTAGATTTTTGTTGAAGTCAATCCCAAGGTATTTGTAATCCAAAACTTCTTCTAGAATGTTGCCTTCAAAGTGGAACTTATGTTGGTTATGCTTTCTTTTCTTAGAGAAGACCACTACTTTTGTTTTGCTGATATTGAGTTGCATCCCCACACTTCTACAAAAATGCTCAAGGGATAGTAAGTGCTCTTGCAAACCAAGAGTCGATTTAGCAATCAGAATAAGGTCATCTACATACAAAAGAAGCCTTATAACAAACTTGCACAAATATATACCATCACCCCCTTGTGAATTTAACCACTCCTCAAGCTTGTTGATATATAAACCAAAAAGGGTAGGAGACAGTGAGCAACCTTGCTTGACCTCGATATTGCTTCTAAAACTTTCAGAAATTCCCGTTGAAGTTCTAATTTTGACTTTCACATCTTCATACAACATATGCACAACTGCTCTCAAATGTTTAGGAACCCCAAGTTCCTCCATTCTCTGCCAAAGTTTATCCCTAGGAACCAAGTCAAACGCTTTTCTGAAATCAACAAAGCAACAAAATACTTTTTCCTTTTTCTCCCAAACTTTTTCAATGATGTGCCTTAAAGTTATGCAATGATCAACTATGGAATGTTTAGGTCTAAAATCTGCTTTCCCTTTAGCATGCTTATCTCTTTCTTTTGCCCACTTGCTAATTTTGTTTTCTAGCATGCTTTGAAATAGCTTTGCAAACAAAGGGTTTATCATGATGGTCCTATAATTGGAGGGATTATTGATGTCACTACTCTTGAAAAGAGGTATTACCAAACTAGTTGACCAATCTATGGGGAGCCCTTATTGTATGATGTTGTTGAAGATTTTTGTAATGTGAGGTGCAAGAATCTTTGAGCCCCACTTTAGATATTCTGCTTGGAGTTCAGCTAAGTCTTTTTCTTTTCCAACACCCAACTTCTTGATACCCATCTCTACCTCTTGTAATGTGAAGAGTTCAGTATCAATGTTGACCAAGGGGGGAGGGTCAACCTTGGGAACCTGCTCTTAGAGTTGTCTTGCATAGTCAAACCATTTAGAAGCTGTAATATTATTTCCAATTTGTATCTTTTTCGGTTGGAGCTCCTTCCAAAATAATTTGGGATTATTTTTCCCAAAGAATATTAGTTCTTCCCTCCTTGAAACCATGAAATCAACCTTTTTCTTGCTTAATAACTGCTTGTACAATTTGAGTTTTATGTTATCATTTTTTGACTCTTTCCATGTTCCCCTTGCCTTTTTGCATTCCTCGTCAAACCAAGCATTAACTGAAAAGAAATTTATTTCAGAATTCTTAATTTTTGTTCTTTTGCACTTTGCAAGTGTGCATTGAATTAAATGTGTTAATTCATGACTATGAAGGCTACGAATTGTAATTTTCTCCTTCTCAAATAGCCTCTCTAGCATCATTTTGAAGGTGTTACAATTTTTTGGCGTCAAAAGAATTTTGCCCTGTGGGAGATTTTGTTGGACATGCTGAATTTTTACTCTAATTGTTTTTTCCAATCTAAGAGAAACATAAGTAAATTGGCTTGTGATCTGATTTCAAATCCCACAGCTAATCTCCAACCAAAATTGCTTCCATTTTCTCATACAAACCATGTGAGCAAATTACATAATCTACCACACTTGCTCCATTGTAAGTATTGCAAGTGAAATTACCGGACTTTGCCCATCTAGTTAAGCCATTACAAATGACTAAAACAAAGGCCCCACATAGAGTAAGCAATTGTTCACCAAAGAGATTGCAACCCTTGTCCTTTGAAATTCTTTCCCACTGATGATTACTTTCTTCTATAAGCCAAATAGGGTCACAATCATCTTTACAGCAAAGAATGCTAGCTTGCTCACTTGCAGTCTGTTGATGCCTCGAAAATCGCTGCAACAACATTGGGGGATAACCACCCGGTCCGGACCTTAAAAGCAGCTCCTTTTCCGTTTGGTGTGGTGGCTCCGACTGTTCATCTAAGTCCAGTTACCTTCTCCCTATTGCTATTGGTTTATAATGTATCTTTAACTACCAATAGACAGGGACATCAGATCACTTCTTCTTGCTGATCAGGCAAGAGAATGACC
>APFE030239501.1:0-17278 GCA_000404065.3 Pinus taeda | reverse complement strand
TCTTATTCAAGTTGGCCAAATACCTACTCTCAAGATTGAGGAACTTCAAGTCAAACTTGAAATTTGAAATTACAACATTTAAAATCCTCTCACATGCTAGCTAATCCTAACCGAAGGTCTTCCACACCTCCAGAAAAATCCTCAAAAACAATGTTACAAATTTCTGGGACAAGCCCCTCTCGCCAACTATCATCAACAGGAAGAGGTGGATATTTAACACAAAAAAGCAGGCATGGTTGCTCCTCCTCTCCAAAGATATGACCTTGGAATTATGGTATTCCTGATTTCCTTGCCAAACCACCTCCAAATATCCGCACAACATTATCTGATCTGTCAACGTCTTACTCAAGGATGTTGTGTCCAACCTCTAGCCATGGAGAAGAAACTAGGAATAAATGAAGGGGACAATCTCCATTTATTCCTAGTTTCTTCTCATCACTAAAAACACGGCGCGTCACCAAGTAACAAGAAAGAAAGGATCAAATGCAAATATTGAGGCTCAGTAAACCTCAAAAAGGAAAGTAAAACCCTTAGCAACAAATATTTCCAGTGGCTCTAGTTCTATAGTGCATTAATTGGTATGCCTAATGATTCAGAAGGAACTATATTTAGATCTAGTTATTAGCTTTATGTGCTTTCAGTGATATTGTATTGTCCTTTTTTGTTTGATTTCTAATTGATCACATTTCCTTGTCAATAAGGGTAAACTATATCTCTGCATGTGTATCCAGTGCACAATGCACCATGGAACTATTTTTATGATATTTTATTGAGATGGAGCGAGTGAATCTCTCTCTGCTATCTTATGATTTTAATGAAAGACATCTTGTTGTTTCTCTATCTTCCAACATCTTTGTCAGAATTCTGAAAGAATGTTTAGGACTTTAATGTCAAGTGAACCTATTGCCTCATTTTACACCTATAAAAGATGTAACTTACTACACCAAGGAATCTCCATCAACTCTTCAGTCACTACTAGCAGTAATGCGAGCTATGAGCAAGAGGCATGTGTCGCACCGTATACTGAAGTTGGTGATCATGACATTGCAAATGTAAGTGATGAGTCAAGAGAGTGCTAAACCTTGGTCCACCGAAGGAAATATTTTCTTTTGATAAAACGGAGATGAAAGTTGAAGATGTTGAAAGACATTGTGTTGACTCTTTTAACCTCTCATGAGAATAGCGAGATTTCCTTGAGCTGGAAAAATATCGTATGTAAAATGTTTGCATAATGATTCATATGAACAGACTTCTAGTAAACCAGATGTTGCAAACCTTGGCAAGCCACTTCTAGATGACAATGAAATTGTCATGTGAATACCTAGTGTTACTAATTCTCATGGATATGGTTTTTATCAAGATGGTTCTCATGGAGATCAAATTGATGAACATAGAGAGGTACGTTTATATTTTAATAAAGTTGTTATTCATAGCAATGATGAATATCTAGGCAGATCCATTGTGTACATGTAAGAAGACAACTCTTCAAAATTTATGAGCATCAAGAATGTTGGTGATGGTATCTTGGGGAATCTTCAGGGATATCTTTTGAGAAATTTTGAAATTGAAAAAAAGTGGAAACATGACCTTGATTCAAGGAAATATTTGATTATGCCTGAAGATACCAAAAATCAAATCCAGGAAACTAATTGCCACAATATGTGTTTCCAAGATGAATTTTCTGTTGGACAAATGACTAGAAGTAATAACATGAATCTTATGTCTAACTTGACCCATGTTTTTACATCCACCATAGCAAGTTAGAATTGCAGTAGAACCCAAATTAGGGACTAGGCAATAATAGGATTTTCCATATTTTAAATAATGAATCTACTAAATAGGGTGGATGTTGAAAAGGCAATTATCTGGGATGATTTTAAATAAAGAATACAAATCCTATGTTCAGTGTCCAAAAAACATGTACTCAAATGAATAACTTACATATAATTCTCATAACAAATATATGAATCAAAATTGTCAAGTCATTAACCATGAAGTATCAATTCTAAAATCTGAGGTCATGCACTAGTAGTTATATAAGTGTATTTGCATCAAAATTCAACCTAGATGAAAAGGAAGACTGATAATTGGCTTGTGCTTTTACATCCATTATAAAAAGTTAAGGTTGAAGCACAACCCAATTTAGGCATCATGCAATAATATCCATCCCAAGTCAAGCTCTGGATCTGATTCTCAACAGGGAATGTAATACTTATGACTCTCACACCCTCATCATGAGGAGGTTTGCAATGCGGTCGCAGTGAAAATGTTGAGTCACACATAATCTGATTTTGACTTTGGCTCTGACTAGCTATCAAAATGCCATCAATCGTCACACCATCATTGTTGGGAGGTCTACAATATGACATTGGTATTGACATCGAATTGCATGAATTATGTTTATAATTTTGGCTCTGGTTTGGGCTTAAAACACTAAAACCCCTCATACCATCATCATCATTGGCTCTGCAAAATGGGATTGGATTTTCTATCAAATTGCATGATTTTTTATTATAATTGTGGCTTTCATGGCTCTAATTCTGACTAACATTCAGAACATCAATAACTATCACACAACCACTTCCATCATCATCATTGGATCCGTACTGCAATGGTTGTACTACAACGACGATGGAAATGATGAAGTTGATGTAAAATTCCACACATGTTCATCCGTAGAAAAAGATCTTGATGATGAAGGTGGATTGGACACCAAATTATAAATTTGTGACTCATGAAAACCATACCTCATCTCTCCTTCAACCCTCCCAGTAGAGCAACCCAATAGCAATATCGCTAGTCCCACTCACCATTCAACATCCCCCAACTTGGGCCAACTCTAACACATTCTCCATCACCATTGTCCCTCTTCCCCCAGCATGTTGCTAAGTGTTGCTCCTACAAATGGGACACAAGGGGTTCTTAGAAAACCCTAAATCCACACACTTTGCATGAAAAGTGTGCCTACAAACAGGCAATAGCCTGCATATCTCACCCCTCTAAAATCAATCCATGCAAACAACACACTTTGAACAATAAAGTTGATGCATCCATAATCCATTCTCAATCCTATCATCAGTATTGTCAGCATCATTGAAAATCATTTTACGCAACATAATATACATGCCGCCATGTTTATATTCAAAGCTACGTAGCTTCTGCATCTCCTCCTGAGACATCCCCACACCATTTCCACTAACATGACAAGAAGGAATTCCACTCTCTACAAACCTCTTATCACTCAGACTTCTGATTGCTCTAACCATAATACACAAATGAATTGAAATCAAAATTCCAATACCAAAGATAAACAATACAACTGGTATCACCACAGACATTACCGTGATGCATGTTAATAGAGTAACTATGCGAACATACATCAATTTCAACACAACAACTTTGTAGTTAAATTATGCCCGATTCTTCTTCTATGGTATGATTGTTTGTTTTATAGGGCATTCAAATCCCAAAAATATGACCTCCATAAAAAATAGTGTATGATAAAATTATCACCAATAAGTTGAAATTGAATTAGGTCGTCTTTGTCCTGGTTAGAGTTTGCAATTGGATTTTGATTTTCAAGTGAAATTCTTCAGATTTCACAGGCAATCTTTCCCAGCATCCTTCAAAACCACCCATCTGATTTCCCCAACAAAATGCACATTAACGCCATCCCTCAAACCATGGAAAGGCTCCATCAGTGTTCGACTTGGCATAGATCATGATATCCCATCTATTTCTTTCGCTATTTTTTGAAATGTTGCAGAAAGCGAAACATGAACAATCAACGAAGTTGGCTTTGGAGATCCAAGTCAGCGGTCTATGCAATTTTTCTCCTCAAGAGAGAGATGAAAACCCTATCTAAACTTAGAAACCTGAAAGAAAAAAATATTAGGCAGGTCTTCCATGCTTTCCACGAAGCATGACCTCTCGATTCATGGTGCCCAATGGCTAGACATAATTCACATTTCATGGCGTAAATCAAGTAATTGGTTGATGATTGAAAAAATTGGTTTACAAGAGTTGGTGTTGGATCGAATGGCCAATTTCTTTCAAATCATCTTACATTCAATTGAAGGGAGATGAAGAGTGCAAAGTGCTACCTGCGGGAGTTCTTCCCAAAGGAAATGCCTTATGGTGCAAGAAATGATTTTATGAACTCATTAAGGATGACCCATTTAGGGTACTTATTAAATCCAAACAATTCAAAAATATCCTTAAAGAATTCAACTTAGACACATTTGGCTCTTATTGCTAAGTTAGATAATTCTTCCTTTGAATACGTTTTGTGTTTCTCCTCTTGTAATATTATCTACAAGATAATTTTCAATATCATTGCCAATAGACTCAAGCGAATGTTTAATGGTTTCATATTTGAGGAGAAAAATGATTTTTTTTAAAGAGAAAAATCCACATGCTATCTCTATGGCCAAAGAAGCCATGAATAAAATAAGGATTCAAAATTCACCCTCCATTATATTAGAACTAGACCTCTTGAAGGCAAATGACAAGGTCATGTGGGCCTTCCTTTCCTTAGTTTTAATTTAAATGGGTATATGAATCCCAATAGTCAATTGTATCACAGATTGTATTCGAACTACATTTTTCTCTATATTGATCAATGGATCCCCATCCCCATTTTCTAACCCTCTTAAGGACTCACACTAGGTTAACCAATCTTCCCATTCAAGTTTCTTTTGTTGGGAGAGGAGATTAGAAATTGACGACATAGACCAAAAATAAAGGGTACCTTAAGGGGTTCAGAGTGTCTCCTTTAAGGCCTTAATGCATATGTTGTTTTTCGACAACGTGCTTTTGTCCCTCTAAGTAATAATTCACTCGTTTAAAAATATTACTCAATAAATGTTGTTTTATTGTTAAATTTGTTATAAATATACATTTAAATGCAGCATTAGTAGAAATGATTATATTATTTTAAAAGTCTAAAATCAATTAATTTAGATTTGTTATGTACTTAATTTTTTATTAATTTTTTTAGTTATTAATATCTATTTAAATATAGGTATTAATTATATGGGGAACTAGAATGAATTTCTCTCTAAATATTTTAAGAACAAAATTAGTAATTTGATTAAAGTATATAAAATTGCATCTAAATGTGTTTATGGACATTGACGAAAACATACAACCTTAGAAAATAAAAATAAAAGTGTTGTAAGTGATGACACATCTCCAAATACTAATAAGGGATATTTTATTGATGGGTTTCAATGATTTTTTCTTATCAATATTTGTTTTCTAAATACCAAATGTGCATGAAATGATTTTCATATGTCCTTCATACTAGGTTGTAATATTATTTTGGATGCCTCTTGTACACTATGTTGAGTAGTGAAAAAATTATATTATTTATAATGAACATTGGTATATTTTCTTTCATTTTTTTGTTATTGACATTTTTTTTTAAGTAACTATAGTTTTTTATTTTTTAATATAACGTCACATGGACAATATTTCTCCCATATTGAAATAGAATTCCTCTGCATACAATTTATTATTAAAAATATAAAATATAAATTAATGTTTTTTAGTTAATTATCTTACTATATATCTTGAAAAAATTATTATAAACTATTTCAAACTATTAACCACTAAATTGTTTATAACAATTCTAGAAAAATTCCTCTCCAAAATATAAATTAAAACATTCATATATAAAATAAAAAAAGATTATAAATTAATAGGAAATAAATCATAATTATTTAATTCAACTCATATTTAACTTCCATAAAGTTCTATGAAATGATATTGGTCAATTTTAATAATAAATAAGTTAAATCGGCCATTTATTTATTTGTGCCTTTCCCAGGTCACTTTTCGCTGGCAATTCTTAACAGGAAACATAGTCATAGTTCTTTCTTTTTAATATTCTAATGAGAAATCTGATTGTAAGTAGGTGTTTCTCTACCAATCATAGCACTACAATGGGTCACCTTTTGTTGCTCCACCATTTAGAGTATTACACTGGGTTAATGTTTTTCATACTTAACTCCCATGGACAATATCTTGTTTTGGTCAGTAGCTCTAATAAAATTCAGAAGAAATTCAACAAAAGTTAAACATTTATTTTGTAGCTCGAATAGGGGAAATGAGGAAACAAAATAAACATTTATTTATACATTGACCAAGAAAATCTCATAACTAACTGGAAACTGAATTCAAACACACAAATAACAATATAGTATTGACGTGGTAAAACCTTGACAGAGTGTCAAGGAAACATCCACGAGGCAAGGGATTGGAATCTCTATTCAATCAGCAGTGATTCTCTAGGATAACATTTCTCGGGCATTCACTATTTTTATACAAGCCTCCTCCGTTACATAACTGTAGTTTTGGTATAAAACTAACTATTAGTAACTAATGCAATTATTACTCATATTTACATAATTTGTTGTCAAACTTCCCACAAACTCCTCACTAACAACAATTTTCATAGTCCCTTGCCCATGCCCATTCATCATCTTTTATGCAAGCCAAGAGAAGCTAAACACCATCGCAGCTTCTCTACTATAACTTACTTTGTGAATATGTCTGCACAATTCTCTCGCGTATGGACCTTTTGAATAGCTACTTTTCTACCATCGATCACATGTCTCAGAAAATGATATCTTACATCAATGTGCTTGGTTCTGCTGTGATAAGTAGGATTTGTAGCCAAGTGAATAGCACTTTGACTGTAACAAAGTACATCCACTTTCTCCTGCATCCTTCCAATCTCATCAAGTAGACCCTTTAACCAGATTGCTTCTTTACTCGCATCTGAAGCAGTTATATATTCAGCTTCGGTAGTGGACAATGTAACTGTTTCTTGAAGCTTTGACATCCAACTAATTGCTCCTCCTGCAAGAGTAAAGACATAACCTGTAGTAGATCTTCTTTTGTCCAAATCACCTGCATAATTTGTTAGCCTCCTGCTGCAGTAGGTTACTCATCTTTCATGATAGACATTTTTACATGCCAAATATGTCATACTTTGCATGCTGCAATGTTCCATATTTGCTACAGAGGCCAAAGAAGGATGCCATGAGAGTGTGCTAGTCTAAACGCCACCGCTGTGTTCCAATTTTGATGTGTTATTCCCATTTTTGAACAATTTTCAGTTAAAGTGAGGTCCAAACAGTTTAATCTTGGTCTCCCTGGGTTTCAATTTCTTGTTTTAGAATATAGAGAATGAATATCTGTCCAAACAGCTTAATCTTGACAGATTCTTAGATAGGTAAAGAAGCAAGGGTGCTCAATAGCCTAATCTGAGCCCCTGGATGAAATAAGTGTAGATGTAGATAGGAGGGCAGTCAAAGAAAAAAGGATAGTCAGGTTCTGCAAGTCTAAGTGCACCCAAACCAAAAGGAAGAAAAAATGCTAGGTAAGTAGGCTGGGTAGGTAGTTTTGAGGTTGCAGAATGTTGATTTGTGATCAATTTCATGTTTTCAAGTGTCATATCTATTTAGATCACAATTATTAGGCAGTTTTCATATGGAGGAGCTCAAGCGAGGCATGACTAACTTCCCCTTCTTCCTATTTCCTCAATCACTCACTAACTTCCCCTAAAGAGGTCAAGATCTGCTTGATGCCTTTTAGTTTCATCATTTTCCACATCATTTGCCTTGGTAAAGATCTGCTTTACTCAAGAAATGTTCATACATCCTTTATGAATCATTTTTCCCTTAATAGCCTAAGATTCACGTACTTAACGCTTTCTTATCACTTGTCATATTAACTACTAATTTTACTATGTAGCTCCCTATCTATCTCCCCTTCCTCTACTAAAACTATGTTAATAACCCCCCTATGTACATATTCCCATCCCCTGGCACTATAGCCATGTTTATCAAGTCCGAGAAGCAGTAGTCCATCTGGGGCTCCTACTAACCCATCCGTGTCCTAACTGGAGTTAGTTTGACATCTTGTCACACTAACAACCATTTACCCTTAACCCTAACCCTTCAAAACCCATGCTCCACCCTTTCTCCTAAAGTCCCGCATGTAAATATTTGATCCCGCTTATGTATAACCCAAAACCCACTTTTTCTAAGGTTTTCCCCCTCCGCCAAATTAAATAAAAATAAATGGCGCGCGGGCCCCATCCTTTGTCCCTCCGCCGCCTTACCCTTCCCGTCGGCCGTCAGATCTGCCACGCCCAAGATCTACGATGGGTGGGTCTTTTCCTGCCCCGATATGCCTGTTATCACTCAGGTTGTCCTTAAGCTCCTGAAGGGATATGGCCGAGGTAACCACAAACCAATCTTTGGATTGCAGGTTCTAGCCCACCTACAATCAGAGAGGGCTCTCTCTTAACGATTTAGCTTTGTTGATGATGATTTTAGGTTAGTTATTGGGTGCAAGGAGTTTTGTTTGTGTTTGGGTGGTGTTTGGATGGAAGGATGGTGCTTTCAAGTAAAGAGGCAATGCATAGTGTGGTAAGTTTCAAACCATTAGGCATGGAGTCGGGGAGTAAGACTGCTGGTGTGTCTTCTTGGTCACAAGAGGAAAATGGAGCAGGGTAGCTGTACATAAAACAACCTTCAAGCTAAAGAGATGGAATGAAATGTAAGGAATGAGAGGCAATTAAGAATCTCTCACTCAGCTTAACAAAAGGAAGGGAAATGAGCTCTATCTAGGGGTAGTTAAGAATCCCTGGATAACTGTCATACATGGTGAATTAGGGCAAATATGAGCTAGATGGAATTCATATTTATGCCTAAAATAGATGAAAAACATAAAGAAACAACAGAAATTGAGCATAGAGTGCAGTTAAACAAGTTCTAAGCTAATCTTTCTTTCTGCTGTTTAGATAATGATTTATGAATGGAAAACAGAGGTAAGAAACACTTATTGGGTCATGTACCAACACAAGAATTCCACAGTCACTGTTCAGCCATTAAACACAGTAAACAATTCATTCTCCAAGCTCGTAAGCAGTCTTTGATTATAGAAATTATCAGATATACAGTGCGAGTCTCTGCTTAAGAAAAACATCCAACCAACAAAAACCAACCCTCATTACATTGTTCAGGGTTGTCTTTATAGGGTAAGTATCCAAAAACATTTATTACAATAGACCTAAACAGGTCTGCGGGGAAACGATTTTAAACCTAAACTTGTGCTGAAATTAAATGCAAGTAAATATCCTTTGGGCTGCACCAGAGGCAGCTGGATCAAAAATGAGTTAATGTGGTGTCCTTTGTGGCTTGGTGCAGTGCTTCTACAATAATTGTGCTTTTAGTTTTGGTCCACTGGTCTTTATGTGAGTTTGATGTGCAATCACTGTGATGATGAGCTTTGAATGGTTCCTTAACTGCTTCTTGACTTTTAAGGATTTCTTTTAATGTTTTATTCGCCTCGAGCCTTGAGAAAATCTTCACTGATACACTTCACCGCGAGACTGATACACTTTGCCGCCACCTGATCTTCTTTGGCACATGCAACCAGGCTCCATTTTGACGTAAAATTAGGTTTCCCTCTTTGATACTCTTTAATTGTTTGATTTGCTGCATTTTTCCCTTTTTCGGGCCGAAAGGACTGCTGAAACCTGCACTGGAGAAGGGGATTTCTACTTTGCCCTATTTCCCGTAGCGATGCGCGATTAGCGCTAAGCGCCAATCGTGCATCAAAAAATGCCTCAGAATTTTAATCCGGGCCTCTTAAGATGCATTTTCGCGCTTGCACGCCTTTCTTTGGCAGATGACGTCAGCGGTGGGTTCTGGTACGATGGATGACGTCAGCGAGCTGACATGGCAGGCTGACGTGGTAGGCTGGCGTGGCAGGGCATTGGATGACGTGGCACCTTATATGTTATTGCGATGCGATAGCGATAATTGAAATGCTGCGATTTGCGATGGATTTGTAGTGAAGCATGTTTTTAATGATAAATCATATTTTAAATGAAATATATGAATAAATGGAGGCATGCGGTGAGGAAGTATTTGTGATGTGATATGCTTTCTTGATGCGATAGCGATGTCGCATCGGAGCAAAAGGAAGCGGCATGCATTTCGGGCACATGACTCTTGCAACCACCGATTGCCGAATTGTGATATCGCATTAGCTAAAGGGGAAGGGGCATATATATGTGGCATAGAGTATTGCGATACACCAATTGTGAAATGGCATCAGCGGAGCATCCATCGGGGAGAACCAAAAATGAGCAACATTACCTTTGAGACCTCTGACAACGATAATCGCGTCGGAGGGGAATCCAAAGGGATCGGAAGAATGTTAAGGCAGTCGGTAAGGGTTATTGCGATCGGAAGAAGGGTATATATGCTTTTGAAGAGTATTTGAGGCCTCGGAAGAGGTCCGATAACCTAAAAATAGGAATTTCATGCTTTGGAAGGAGTCCATTGCATTGGAAGATGGTTTTAAAGGGGTAAAATGAGGGTTCTTGCTATGTTTCAGGCAAACTTAGCAATTCCCAAGTGTGCGTATGGTTATTTTTCAACCAAGGGGAGGGGATAAGTATGTAGGGGAGTTATTTAACTTAGTTTTAATAGGGGATGGGGAGATAGATAGGGAGCTATATAGTAAAGTTAGTAGTTAATATGACCATGATGAGAAAGCGCTAAGAGTGTGAATCTTAGGCTATTAAGGGAAAAAATGATTCATAAAGGGAGTATGAATATTCCTTGAGCAAAGCATATCTTTACCAAAGTGAATGATATGGAAAATGATGAAACTAAGAGGCATCAAGAAGATCTTGATCTCTTCAGGGAAGTTAGTAAGTGATTTGGGGGATAAGGAAGAGGAGGGAAGTTAGACATGTCTCGCTTGAGTTTCTCCGAATGGACTTTTGCCTTGCAATGGTGATTTGAATAGATATTGCACTTGAAAATACAAAACTGATCACAATCATTGATTCTACAACCACAAAACTACCTACCCGGCCTACTTACCTAGCATTTTTTCTTCTTTTGGTTTGGGTGCACTTGAACTAGCAAACCCAGCTTTTCAACTTTTTCTTTTTCTGTCCTCCTATCTACATCTACACTTATTTCATCCAGGGGCTCAGATTAAGCTGTTGAGCACCCTTGCTTCTCTACCTATCTAAGAATCTGCCAAGATTAAGCTGTTTGGATAGATGGTGATTCTCTATATTCTAAAACAGGAAATTGAAACCTAGGGAGACCAAGATTAAACTTTTTGGATCTCCCTTTAACCGAAAATACTTCAAAAATGGACTAGTATATCAAAATTGGAACACAGCAGTGGCACTTGAACTGGCACATTCTCATGGCATCCTTCTTTGGCTTCTGTAGCAAATATGGAACATTGCAGCATGCAAAGAATGACATATTTGGCATGTAAAACTATCAATCATGAAAGATGAGTAACCTGCTGCAGCAAGAGGCTAACAATGCCGAGGGTTAGCGTCCGGGAGATGGGCGGTTTTCCCGTCGTACTCCCGCCACGTGTCACCCTCCCGGCTGTGGCGGAGACCCCTCCCCAAACACTGCCTGTGCACAAAAGCGATGCGCCACAACCTGGATATCGCTTCCCCCTGAATGACATCACCCCGCCACGTCACCCTACCACGTCATCAGCCTGCGTCGGCCTCCTACCACCGTGTCCTATGCCACATCACTGCCACCGTACTGCTACGTAACACCCTGCCGTACTACCACGTCACCCTGCTGACGTCACCTCCGTACTGGGTCCCACCGTTGACGTCATGCTGACATCACCCGCTAAACTGCGCGCAAGTACGAAATCGATGCTTCAGAGGCCCGGAATCAAATTCTGAAGCAGTTTTTGAAATGGGCCAAAATGGGGAATCTTTATTTTCAGCAGTCGTTTTTGCCTCAAAAGGGCAGAAAAGGGTCGATTTAATAGTTTTTAGCATATCAGCAGAGAGAGAGAGTCTCGATTTAAGTACCAAAGAGTATCAGAGGAAACGAAGCCTAATTTAATGCCAAAGAGTATCAGTGTTGCGGCAAAGTGTATCAATGAAGATTTTTTTCAGTGCTCGAAGCTGATAAAACATTAAAGAGCCCCCTAGTGAGTCAAGGAAACAGTAAAAACCATTTAAAGGCTCTCAAATCACAGTAAATGCACATCAAAGTCACATAAGATCAGTGGACCAAAGCTCAAAGCACAGTTACTGCAGAAGCACTGCACCGAGCCACCGAGGACACCATATTAACTCATTTTGATCCAGCTACCTCTGGCGCAGCCTAATAGATATTTACTTGCATTTAATTTCAGCACAAGTTTAGGTTTAAAAGGCTTTTTCCCGCAGACGTGTTTAGGTCAGCTGTAATAAATATTTTTGGATATTTACCCTATATATACAGCCCTGAACAATGTAATGAGGGTTGTTGTTGGTTGGGATGTTGGTTGTTTGAAGAGTTTGTAAATGCACTCCAAGAGAGACTCGCTCTGTATCTGACATGTTTTATATAATCAAAGATTGTTGAAAGCTTAGAGAATGGACTGTGTGATGTGTTGTTAATGTTTCTAAAGAGTGAATGAGGGAAATCATGTGTTGCTTCTGAATCAATAAGTATTCCTTACCTCTGTTATTTCAATTTCACATATGCTTAAGTCACAGAACAAAAGTTTGGTTTAGAATTTGCTGACATGCACTCTATGCTCAGTTTCTATGGATTCTTAATGTTTTCCTCTTGATTTAGGCTAAATATGAATTCCTTTTGGCTCATATTTGCTCTATTTCACATATGAATGACTGTTATCTGGGAATTCTTAGCTGCTCCCAGGTAGGGCTCGTTTATCTCCCTTCTGCTAACCTGATTGAGAGATTATTTGTTGCCTCTCATTCCTTAGCCTTCAATCCATCTTCATTTAGCCTAAGTATTATTTCATGAGCAGCTACCTTGCCCCTCTTTCCTCTTGTGACCAAGAAAACGCACCAACATCCTTACTCCACGACTCCATGCCCAATGGTTTGAAACTTGTCACTCTATGCATTGCCTCTCCACTTCAAAGCAACCTCCTTCCACCCAAACATAAACAAAACCCCTTGAACCCAATAACTAGCCTAAAATCACCATCAACAAAGCTAAATCATTAAGAGAGAGCCCTCTCTGATTGCAGGTGGGCTAGAACCTGCAGTCCAAATATTGGTTTGTGGTTACCTCAGTTGTATCCCTTCAGGAGCTTAGGGACAACCTGAGTGTTAACATAATGGCGACTCCACTGGGGAACTTCCTCAGATAATCTCACAAATCCAATCCGAAGCTCCGCTAAGGAAGAAACAGATCTTTAAAAAGTTTCTTTTCAGCCTATATTATTAGAAAAATCCCCAAAAAACAAGCTAGAAGCTAGCTCCCAAAAGGCATTCACGTTATACAAGATCAAATCCAAACCCAAATCTCCTAGCTGTTTTTGAAAATCCCAATATAATCCCTAAAATCCTTAGAAAACAAGAGCAGCAAGAAGATTTTGCTGATACCATTCCTGAAACAATTCAGCCAAGCTTTGTTCCAACCCTGTCAAAGTTTTATTTCGTTCACAACCTACTTCCCCTTGTTCATCATCTTCTTCTCCAAGTACCATTTCCACACCTCCATTCACTGCACATACTACTACTCCTATTATCCTAGTTGCTCCAGTTGTTCCACTTATCCCTGTCATTCCACTTATCCCTGTTAATATGGCTAACAGATATGCACCTTTACAGTTGCCTGCTAACCCCGGGGCTATGCCTCAGGATTACCAGACTAAAATAACCTATTTTGATGGCACAAGTGCCTGCACAGCCCTTCAGCATACAAAGAAAATGTAGGACTACTTTGAGAGTTATGAGATTGACGATGATAGTGTGAGAATGAAAATTTTTGTCCAAAGTTTGACAGGTGATGTCAGGACTTGGTTTAGAGCACTCCCAGCCAATTCCATAGCAGACCCAGACGCCTTATACCAGTCATTTATCAACAGATGGGAGAAAAAAAAGACCCCTTGCACATATTATCTGAATATGACACTATCAAAAGAGGCCCTCAGGAGACTGTCTTGGACTACTGTGGACGATTTAACAACGTTTATAATGCAATACCACAGAACTTAAGACCTCCACCTGATCTTGCTTTGTACAAATTGCCTGATGGTTTTGATCCCGATATGGCTTATCAGTTAAGGGAAAGAGCCCCTCAAAGCCTTGCAGAGATGCAAAATGTTGCTGTTAGTGTGGAGGCAAACCTAATTGCCAAAAGAAACAGAGCTAGAACCAAGAGAAGAACTACCTTTAAGGAAGAACCCTCAGCCTTAGACCAGAAACTAGATGCTATTATCAGTGGCATGCATAGGCTGGGAGATAGAGTGGAAAGTGTTGAGAGGAAATCATCATGGGAAGGAAAACAGCCTAATGCCATAAGGAACCCAAATTTCAGGAAAGCTTAGAACACAAACGCTGCCAGATCTAGCCCAGACCATGATATAAGACCTCCTTTCCAGGAAAACTACGCAGAGGCATCCACTTCTAGTGAGCCCACAGAAGAGACTCACGTGATCTTGATAGATTCGAAAAATGAGCAACAGATTTTTCTCACTCAAGAAGATCAACACTACCATGATGTAAATCAATTTTCAGACTATGTTTGGAGAGTCTTTTGATTTTAAGCAAGGCTATGATTCTATTGTGTATGAGGTCCATAAACAATATAAGCTGAGAATAAGAACCATTGACATCCCTGCACCTAGCAAGACAAAAGACAACAAACAGCCCAACAAGATTAAAGGCAAGGTTATCATAACAGAGCCAGCTGATATTTCTGTCCCAAACCCGCACCAAGTGACTGTAGAGGACATAACAGACATACAACCTGCTATTGATTAGCCTCTGCCTCCTTCTTCCTCGAAAGAAAATTTGAACAACAATCCTAAAAATCTTCCCAAAACAGAAATACCACAGAGTGTCATTCACCATAACGCAGATAATCACAAGGAAAACACAGAAAATATTCTTGAAAAGGAGAAATCTGCTACTGCTAACGCAAAGATTCCATTGGAGAAACCATTTAATTTAGAAGTACAGATTGGAAAACTTAAGATATCCATCCCCCTCTCAGAACTTGCCAAGCATGATGTTTATAGGCAACAAATTCAAAGGTCACTTCAAATGGCAGAGATCAAGGATGATGTAAATGTTTTAGATGATACCCCCGAGCTGCTGTTTGGTCCAGAAGTTAATGGAAAATCAACATATGGATCTGTTCCACCCTTTTATGTCAGTTTGCACATACATGAAAAAATCTTGCACAATGCTATGTTTGACTCAGGTGCATCATACAATCTTATGCCCAAAGCTGTAATGGAAAAGCTAAACCTTGATGTCACAAGACCCTACAAATATCTATACTCCTTTGACTCAGGTCAGGTCAAGTGTTTAGGCTTAATCAAAGACCTTTATGTGTCTTTAGTCTAATTTCCCAACAAGACAATCCTAATGGACGTAGTAGTTGTTGACATTATGACAAAATATGGCATGCTCCTATCAAGATCATGGGGAGCAAAAATCAAAGGATCCCTCCAGCTTGACCTCTCTTATGCCAATATATCTGTCTTTGGACAACCAAAGAGATTGTATAGAGAAACACTCATGAAGTATGTGGTAAGTAGTGAGGGAAAGCCCCAAAATTTTCCAATTTACTCAATCCATTCTGATATGGATTCATTTATTCCTTTTAAAGATGACACCAATCCTCCAACTAATGAGAAACCTTTAGCTTTAGAGCTAGAGACATGCATAAATGAGGAATTGGTTGCCCATGCCCATGAAATAGTCACAACAATCAAGGCAACCAGCAAACAAGAAAAACCTCCTCAAACAGAAATTTTAAATCTGTCCAATCCTAAAATAACTAAAACTCTTAATACAAACCAAAAGCAAGAAATTACATGGTATTTAGAGTTTGACAGTTCTGTCAACAAGTTAGGAGCAGGGGCAGGTGTATGGATTCATAATACACATGAAAATCATGCAGAAGGCCATGCCTACAGACTAAATTTCAGATGTACCAACAACATGGCAGAGTATGAGGCTCTCCTCTTAGGGCTAAAATTGCTCAAAGTCCTAGGAGCTGCAAAAGTGTCCATTCTAGGTGACTCCGATCTAATCATACAACAAATGAAAGGTAACTTTGTCACCAATGACAATAGAATGAGGGCCTATAGGACTGCTGCCACAGAAATACTCAATTCCTTCACCGAATTCAAGCTGGCCAAGATTTCTAGAAACCATAACATACATGCACACAGCCTAGCCACTTTTGCTAGTACATGCAAGCTTCCCTTTGAGCCAAATCACCATTTTACTGCTGAGATAAAACATAGGCCTGCTGTCCCGAACAATACTAAATATTGGCAAGTATTTGAAAATGATGCCCAGATTAACAATTTCCTCACTCTTGAGGGCGAGTTTTCAAATTTAAACATTGACATGGAGGCCATGAACAATTCCCAACAACAAAAAAATGAAAATCAGCAGGCTGTAACAGCTGTAATAGCAAAGCAAATCCTTAAACCAACTGTTTTTGATAACGCAAACATAGAAGAGCTGAAACAAATGCATTTAGAGGAAACAGCCAAAGCAGAAGCCGAGTTCATTGATCTAAAGAATAACTTTTTGCTTGTTGGCCTCACTCCATTAGAAGACATGTTTGATGATAATGATGTGCCCAAAAAGCCAAAAATGGAACCTTTAGATGCTGCTATAGAAGAACACAATATAGGGACAACAGAAAAGCCCAAAATGATTAAATTGTCCAAAAATCTGCCCCCTGATCAAAAACCAAAGTATGTGGATTTGTTCAAAGAGTTCCAAGATGTATTTGCTTGGAGTTATGAGGACTTGAAGTCCTATGACACCTCAATAATTCAACATACCATCCCCTTAAAACCAAATCAAAAGCCCTTCAAACAGAAACTTAGAAGAATTAACCCTATGCTTCTTCCCCTCATTGAAAAAGAAGTGAAGAAAATGTTTGAAGCAGATATCATAGCACCCATCAGATTTTCTGAATGGGTATCCAATCTGGTCCCCACAAGGAAAAAATCAGGGGAGATCAGACTGTGTGTAGACCTAAGAAACTTAAACCAGGTCTCTTTAAAAGAGCACTATCGTTTGCCTAAAATGGACCACATCCTACAAAGGGTTGTGGGTTCTTCTAGAATTTCATTACTTGACGGCTTTTCAGGTTTTAATCAAATACTTGTTCACCCAGATGACCAAGACAAGACAGCCTTTACCACACCGTGGGGAACATTTAAGTATGTTAAAATGCCTTTCGGGCTAAAGAACGTT
>APFE030239499.1:43957-59271 GCA_000404065.3 Pinus taeda | reverse complement strand
ATATTAACATGTATTTTTTAATATTTTTATGTATATATGTTTATGTTGTCAGAAATACATACATACATATAATGCAAATTCATGTATTAGTGCACATTGTTATATGTATGTGTGTGGATTGTTATAGGTATGTTTTCACATATATCTATGGTGTACATTAGGTGTATCAATGTGAGTAGTGCATACATACATTTGAATGTATGTGTATTAATGTGTGTTCTCAAATGCATGAGCACACATACATCTATGTTGTACATTGGATAAATCTAACATGTATTGTCCAATGTATGTGTATACACATTTATAACAATGCACAAACATGCACCCTATGAGACATTAGGATGAGTGCATTGTGTACATATCCTTCGTTGTGTTTTGATGGTCAATGTGGTAATAAAGGGCTCTATGTTTAGCCAAATATTTGTGAGCATAAACAAGTCTCTCTCTGTGAGTGGACCCTTTTGTTCTATATCAAAACATGGAGATCATTTTCTTACATGACTAAGGTATTTAGGTATTAAAACTTGTTAGACTTAAAATTTTGTATTGGATATGCATACATATGTCTCCATGGATTGTCAGAGGTATATCGATGCATATATCCATATCGTAGATTAGGTGTTGAATGTATGTGCATATATGTGTGTGTGTATGTGTCTCATAGAATGTATGTATATCAATATACATTTTCAAAAACATGTGCACACATACATTTGTATAGTACACCAAGGATGTGAATATACATTATAAGATTTATATGCATACATACATCTATGTTGTTGGATGTATGTTACACATACATCTAACGACACAACAAACATTAATGCACACAATGAGGCATTGGGATTAGCACAATTTGTGTGTGTCACATATTCCTCATTGCTTTTTGGTGGTTAATGCAAAAATATAGAGCTACGTGTTTAGCTAAATTTGTATGAATTTAGGTGAAATCTTTGTATAAAAAGGACATTTTTATTTCTATATTAAAATATGGAAAAAAAATTATTTGATGACTGAGATCTTTGAGTTATGACTTTAGAAAATGTAATAATATTGTGTTAAATCTTACAATGTCTATAAAAAATGTTCCTTGATATGAAGTAATACTAATCCATGTTAATGTATCTATGTCAATGAGGATAAAGACATTGAAGTTGAAAGAGTGAAATGGACATTACATAATAGCTTTAGACTTTTGAAGTGGACTTCTTGCAATATATAGAAAGAATCACTTAGCTTGTCTCATACTACATCAATAAGATACCATAAAAATGACAATAAACCTCATCACCAAATAAAAACAAAAAAAGAAATACTAACATACTTGATATATATTAATATTTTAACATACTACATCAATGAAATACTATTAGACTTTTGAAGTGAACTTCTTATAATATATAGAAAGAAACATACTTTTGAAGTTGACTTCTTGTAATATATAGAAAAATCAGTTAGCCTGTCTCATACTACATCAGACATCAATCCTGTCTCATACTACATCAATGAAATACCATAAAAATACAATAAACCTCATCACCACATAAAAAATAAAAAATAAAAATACTATATTAATATTTTAACATTTTAATTATTACCTTTTTTAAATTATTAAGTCTAGTCAAATCTATATATTTTAATTTAAATCAATCTACCTTTTACATTAATGAGATTCCATAAAAATAACAATAAACCTCATCACCAAATTAAAAAACAAAAAATAAATACTACATATTAATATTGATATTATATTAATATTTTAAAATCTTAATTATTATTTTTAAAATCTTAATTATTATTATTAATAAAAAAAATCAACGTTGTCTTCACATTAAAAAGGCGTTACTCGATCCACATGGAGTCATTGATGAGCATCACAGTTGCTTATCAACGCATCTCTATTCAGGAAAGGAAAGCATCTAAAAACTCGACTTCAGATAATCGAAAAAGCAAGGTTGAGGAAAGTGCCATTTTCTAACAAACTGTTTCATATTGACTATACCTTAATTTAGTATATTTTGTCCATGGCCAATTTGTACACCATTGTTATTACTCTATCCTATTTGTAGAATGTAAAGTGCAACAAGTCCTCCATTTATGGCAACTTTCTTAGGAGAGATATTAAATATAAAAAAGTAAAAATGGGAAGATATCTTTATCTTCAAATGATAAATGAGTATTAAGTATTTTAAAAATTATAAAATTATAAAGTTGGAAATTTACATTGGTTGAATTTATAATGGTAAAGTTTTATTTAAATAATAATTTGGAAAAATGAAAACAAATTGTTTACCATTTAATCAATTAAATATTTTACATATTATTTTGATAGTTTATGTGTTCCTTATGTTTATACGAGTCTAGATCCATCATAATCTTGGATCTATCAAGCAAATAAAATCTGTAGAAGGTGCAACATTTCTTTAAATTTTACACTAAAAAAATGATTTCAACCTCAAGAGATTTGATTTCCTCTTAGGGTTTGAAAGAAATCTAGACTCATTTAATTAATTTAATTAATATAATAAAAATAATATTGAGTATAAAAAAATTTGAAAAAGTCACATGTAAAATCATCATATTAAAGTATATATATTGTAAATTCGGCATTACTGAAGTTACATCATGGTCATGATAGTTCTGGTGCACGAGGAGGAAAAAAACTAGGGTTTGAAATAGGGGCGACAGAAGCAAGCTGGTAACTATGGAGGGGCAAGGAGGAGGGAGCTCCACTCCCTCCTACAGTAACGTAGTTTCAAACAAAGGCAAAGGGACGAGTAGGAACAAGCTCCACAATCCTTTGGAGAATGAGACAAAAACTACTGGAACCCAAAAGACGGAAGGCAACAAACCCCATGATAAGGAAGGGACCCACGAGGAGGTTCGGTAGGATATGAAAGTGGAAGACAGTGGTCAGAGGACGAAGGGTAGAGCTACAACAAGACCCTGCAAACCCAAGTCCAATATTAAACCATGGGTGGTCCTAAATGATCCGGCTCTGCAGGAGCACAGAGATCACATGGCAATCTATGCAGTGATATGCAAGTTTATGGGTATTTGGGCCACGGAGAAAGCACTATACACATGGATAAAAAACACCTGGAAACCAAAAGGAGAACTAAACATACATCTTGGGTCTAAGGGTTTTTTTACAGTGATATTCACGAACCTGGAGGACAAAGACAAAATTTCCGAAGGAGGACCATACTTCTATGCTGCCGCAGGTCTCTACATGCGACCTTGGACGATGAACTTTGTGCCGAAGCGAGAAATGTTCACATCGGTCCCGGTATGGATTAGATTATATTCCTTACCTTAGGATTGCTCGCTTCCAGAATCCTTTAAAGCTATAGGTAATAAATAGGACATTTATAAAGATATCAGAGGCGACTCTGCGAGGCAAATATACCTCCTTTGCCCGCATCTATGTAGAAATGGACTTATCGGGGGCACTCCCAGACGAAGTCATCCTGGAAGTGTATGATGAGGAATAGGTTCAGGTAGTTGACTATGAACACATCCCTTTCAGATGTCGCAAATGTCATGAACATGGATACCTCTTTAGAGAATGCCCACTCAACAAAAGAGAGGACAAATTGAAAGGTAGCATCAGAAGAGATCCTAAAGGATACACCAAAGTGGCAGGCAGGGGGAAAGGAGGGGGAAAAAGCACCAAAAGAAAACTAGCGAGAACAAGATACCAAGTCACAATAGTTTTGAGATTTTAGAAGAAGAGGGTGAAGAAAATGGACAGAGTAAGGATCTGGAGGAAACTCCATCAGAAAAAGAAAAAGAGGACAACATGGACATCACACGGCCAGATAATGAACTAAAGGAGAATCCACTAAGCACCATAGGACTTGGAAGGGACCAGGAGATGACCCCAAGTGAATGAGGAACGGAGGACCAAGACCTACAAGAGATTCTGGATAGGGAGAACCCGGAACTAGAACACTTTCTAGAACAAGGAACCAACAAAGGGATAGACTCTCTACCACAAGAGCGCTTGATAGAGTGCAACAAATATTCCTCCGAAGGTCCCAAAGAAAGGCTGCAGGAGTCAAAAGGAACCATGACATCTAGGAGAATAAAGGGGTCAGACAAATGGATATTACATCTGGATACTCCACCAAAAACCTAGGTAAGAAAAGAGGAACAAGGAGACACAATGAACACCTTTCAGAATGTGGGAAACTCATGATTAATTTAGGTAAGATGAAAGATCTTACCAGCTACTCTTTCACAAACATATCATTATGAATCTCACTTCCTAGAAAATTAGGGGGCTGGGTAGCAAGAGAAAACAAAGAAATATCAGTAACAAAATAAAAGAAGAAAAACTAGACATGGTGTTTTTTCAAGAAACAAAATGCTCAGTAGACAAGATCATAGAACTACACAGCAAATGGCTCTACAGTTACGAGTTCCTTGAAGTCAAAGCAATCAACACAGCGGGGGGAATTCTTACCCTATGGAATCCGCAAAAATTTGAGATCATAGACGCAAAAGCTACTAGAAATCACCTTTCAATGGTAATACAACCTTTGGGAGACAAAGAGTGCTACTTGATCACAAACGTATATGGTCCTCAAATGCTAGAAGAAAAACTAAAGCTCCTTACCTCTCTGGAGGAGCTAAAAGAGAGACACTCTATTATCCCCTGGATTATGGGAGGGGACTTCAATATGATCAAATCCCTCTTTGAGAAAAAAGGGGGAAGCAAAATGTCAGGACGTGACTCACTGGCATTCCAGAACTTCATAGACAACATGAGACTGGTGAGTATGGAAACAACAAATGGCACCTTCACTTGGAACAACAGGAAAGGGGGAACCGCCCAAGTTGCCTCGATATTAGACAGATTCATCATCTCGGAGGATCTCCTTCTTTCCGGTCACTCTATGACTTCGTGGATCCTTCCTTTTGGAGGCTCGGACCATTGGTCGGTCTAGTTGGAAGCTTCGTTTATTAGAACCCCGAGAAACAAACCTTGCAGGTTCGAAAATGCATAGCTCACTCACCCCAACTTCATTTTTAATATTAGAAATTGGTGGGTGGAAGACATGCCCACCTAGGGCGCAAAACTGTTCCTCCTGCATAAGAGACTCAAACATATCAAACAAAGGCTCAAAGAATGGAACATAAATGAGTTTAGCAACATTTTTGAAGCCAAAAGAGAGGTAGAAAGAAAATTACAAGAAGTTAATCAAATTTTCATCAAGGAAGGATTCACAGAGGAAAGGAAAGGACAGGCGGACTTTCTGCAGCAAAAATGGGACTACAGATGCCAGCAAGAAGAAATCTTCTGGAGACAGAAATCTAGAATAAAATGGATAAAGGAAGGGGAGAGAAACACTAGATTCTTTCACAAATCCACCATGAAACATAGGGCTCATAACAGGATCACCAAACTCTTAAATCCACAAGGGAAAGAGTTAAATACTCACAAGGAAATGGAATCGGTTCTAGTGCAACATTTCCAAAGCATAGTTGAGGAAAACATTGCAGACAGATCTCAATTCATTAAAATCTTGAAAAAGAACATTCCAAAATTGGTGACCAGGGAAGACAACATAATCTCAATAGGCCATTAACGGAAGAAGAGGTCAATGATGTCATCAAAGAGATGCACAATGGGAAAGCTCCAAGCCCGGATGGATTCAATGTAGATTTCTTCAAGACAAGCTGGGAAATTGTCAAATTTGACATTCTAGATGTGGTGGAGGACTCGAGAAAATCCATAACAATTCTTAGAGCGATTAATGAATCTTTCATAGCATTAACCCCTAAATAGGAAAAAACCATGACACCTAAAAGATTCAGACCCATATCTTTATGCAATGTGGTGTATAAAATCATTTACAAAGTTATTGCTAACAAACTCAAACCTCTATTTCCATCGCTTGTGTCAGAGGAGCAAACTGGATGTGTGGAAGGCAGATAAATTCTCAACAATATCATCCAAGCTCACGAAGTGATGCACTCCCTCAAGACCAAAAAGAAAGCAGGGATGATAATATAGCTGAACATAGCAAAAGCTTATGACAAGCTAAGCTGGCCTTACATAAAGGAAATTCTTAAAGCTTATGGCTTTGACTACAAATGGATAAAGTGGGTTATGGCCCTGGTTACCATGACAAGTTGCTCTATCCTTCTCAATGGCTCTCCATCAAGAACCTTCAAGGGGCCTCGGGCAGGGTGATCCTCTTTCGCCATTCCTCTTCATTCTGATGATGGAAGGATTGGGCAGAATGATAAACTCATCTAAGGAAGAAGGAAAAATTAAGGGACTAAAACTCACTCAGAATGGGGACACTTTGACTCATCAACAATTTGCGGATGATACTATGCTGCAAGGCACACCCACAGTCAAGGAAGCCAAAGCCTTCAAACAAATCCTGCATCACTTTTCCATGGCCGCCAGCACAGAGGTAAGCCTCACAAAATCAAAAGTTTTCTTTTTCAATACGGATATTTCCATCCAAAGACATCTCTCCAGAATTCTTGGATTTCAAAGAGAGAATCTTCCATCTAAATATCTGGGAATGCCTCTCACTAACAAACCTCTGAAGAAGGAAGTATGGGAGTCAATTACGAATAAATTGAAGGACAAAATCAATAACTGGACTAGCAGATCTTTTAGTAGGAAGATTAATTCTAACAAAGGTTGTTCTTCAAACCATTCTAGATTATATTCTTTCAGCCTTCCTGCCCCAAAAGGAGTTTTATAGCAAATTAGGAATATTCAAAGAAACTTTCTTTGGGGTAAAGGAGAAGAGAAAAAGAAATGGGCCCTGGTAGCGTGGGAGAAGCTTTGCAAACCCAAAACCTGTGGTAGTTTATGTCTCCACGACTAGGACACCCTGAGCAAAGTCTTGGGAGAAAAACTTTGGTGGAGATGGCTAAAGGAAACCAACAACCCATGGACCAAGCTATGGAAACAAAAGTATGCAATGGAGTGGCAGGAACAGGACCACATTCAGATGTCAGGGCACGTTAGGGGTTCTCATATTTGGAACAAGTCTTGGGAAAACAGAGTCTTAGTTCAAAATCAAAGTTTCTGGGGGATAAGAAATGGGAATCTTGCCTCGTTCTGGGAGGACAACTGGCAGCAGGAACAAAATCTCAACAGGGAAGGCCTAGATATCATTAAATATGATACCCTCAATAAAGGTCTAAAAAGGGTATGTGACTTTTGGAATCAGTCAAGAGAGGAAAGGAAATGGAGAATCTGGAGGGTACCAAAATACAGTGCAAAGACCCCTTTGAAAGGCCATGCTAAAGTCCTAGAAGAGATCCTGGAAAAAAAGCAAATTTTAACTTCTAACTCGAATGACCTGCTAAGGTGGGGTAGAAACAATGAGGGCAACTTCAACCTTAAAGAAGCCAAAAGAATAATCACCAGATTTGATCATCCAAATCTTGACAAGACATGGCGAAACCTTTAGAGAATCCCTCACTGGATGAAGATCAAAATGTTCATATGGCTAGTTCAGCATAAAAATATTCTGACCTAGGAAAATCTTAGGAAAAGAGGTTTTGCAGGTCCTTTAAAATGCCATTTATGTGGCTTGTAGGAGGAGACCATGGATCACATTCTTAACCTTTGTGTGTTCACCTCCTCTATATGGAACTAGGTAGCCTTCATCTTCAACTAGACAATCAGGAAGGATGATGATATTACTGCTACTCTAAAGAATTGGAGAGAAGACTTTTCGGACTGTGAGACAGTCAATGTAACCTGGACATTGATTCCAGGTTTTTTGATATGGGATGTGAGGAAAGAACGCAACAACAGGATCTTCAAGAATAAATTTGGTTCAGCTCAAGGCATCATGGCTCAGATCCTAAAACAACTCAAAGAAATAGTTAATATCTTTCTGAAGCATCCTCCAAAGAAACTGTTGAGTCAAAGGGACACTCACATCCTTGAAAATTTGGGTCTTAAGTATGACGATTCTTCTGATACCCATAAGAAATCAAGGCATGTATCAGATGGCAAGGCTTTCTAGCAACCCACTCCTCATGGCTTTTTGAAACTCAACATAGATGGAGCCTCAAAAGTGAACTCAGGGGATGCGGGTTTCGGGGGAGTCATTAGAGATGTAGAGGGCAATATCGAAATCATTTTTCACAGTCATTTGGGGAGGGCTACCAACAATATGGCTGAACTCATGGCCATGGAGCAAGAACTAGAAATCCTGAGAGACTACAATTTACATAATACTATCATCGAGGCAGACTCGGAATTAACGATTAACTCGGTTGAAAGGATAAGCACTGGCACAACACCAAACAAAGTTTCAAACCACTAACGACTCTCGCAAGATTTTCATCGAGTTCAATATCATCTCAAAACTCTTAGAACTCTGAGCTTTCTTCACTTGCGCAGAGATGCAAACAGAGTGGTTGACAGGCTAGCCAATGAAGGGGTGATTTTGCGCAAGAGAAAACAAGTGTTGTTTGTGGGAGTTTGCTCAGAATGGACAACTGAGAAAGGACTTCAACACTCTAGCGCATGAAGATAGGGATATTTATCATCACTCCAAAGGAAAACATCCAGCAGATATCTAAGTGGATGGAATTCAAGGGTACTTCTAACTGGCAGCCCAAGTTTAGGATCTTGCAGGGGACTGGTGGACAAAGGAGATAAAACATCAAACCAAAAAGTGGTTCGAAGCTTCTCTTCAGAATCGGGTGGTTTTGCAGTAGTTACCAGGGTTATCGGACGGCTGAGTGTACCCGAAGTGGTTTTACCAAAATGTCTCCGATGCCGCAAAAGGAGTTACACGTGGCACTAGGAAGACCACGACGGTTTTGCTGGTGGGACTGTGACATTTTTGCTACAGTGTCCCTGGTTATCGGGCGTCGGCTATACCATAAGAAGATTTTCGGATATTCCTCCATTTCCACTGACCATGTTACACATGTCTCCAGGCTGTTTTGATTACCGCTTTCATCGAACGAGTAATCCTAGTGCTTTTATTCTGCCCGATATCCCTCTCAGCCATTGGATTTCGCGGACGCAGATCAACGACTCTGTTATGTCGTGCATGTTTCCCACCATCGGGTTGACTCGTATTCACTTTTGAGGCTGCCCTTTGGCTTTGTGGTTTTATTGTTTTATGGGCCCTTAACCATGATCTTGAGCATGTTGCTCAATTCTCAAACTAAGGGTGTAAGTCAAACAGTTGACATCTTGTATACTATGTATCCTCCTTGCTGCTTAATTTGAATAGAAGGTCTGTTTCTTGCTTGAGCAAAAAAAATAAGTTACATCATGGTCATGTCTAAGAATAACACTTAAATAAGACATGGAGTTGAATTGGTGACTTAACATCTAAGAGTGCCTTAACAGTGCAGCCAATCACCATCTATCCAAGAACCGATTGACATCACATTAAAGTATTTAAAACTATAATAAAAAAATTATAAATTAAAATTTATAAAAAATATTTGATCTTAATAAATAAATAAATCAAAACTCTATTATTTTCCATGTTGTTTCTTTCAAGATGCAGTGTACTTTGTAAATATTATAAAATAATTTTCTATCAATTTGTCACATTTCTAGACAAAAGTATTTGAGACATTAATGTTTTGTTTTTTTGTTTTTTTTTTTTTTTTTTTTGAAGTGAAATATATTATTAGCGAATCAAAGTATTACATCATATAATGAACAGTTTGGCCAAGGAAAGCCAAACCACACACAAAAATAAACTCTTCAACCCTTCTTACCAACCTTTCCTAGGAAAGGCAGACCAAAACCATAAATAAACAAAAGGTGAACCAAACCCATAAATAAACCCTTTTGTAGAATTAAAACAGACAAGCAATAAATTTTATATCCTATCATGTCCATAAAAATATCAAAACTATTTCCTTAGCCTATCAACATTTTGAAAATCGTTCATTTTGATAAGACCAACCATCAAAGCTTCATAGAGTTGGAACAAAATCCGATACATCCACAGGGATGGGATCCACAAGTGTAACTAGGTTTTTAGTGTTACTGATATAATCCCAAGATATTGCTTGATTTGCGCCAACCTTTTGTCTATAGCATTTGGCCCTTGATCCATCACATCCATTTTGCAACCCTAATGCCTGAGGTGACCATTATTTCATACCTTAATGTTATTCATGCATACGTTTATTTTTCACTTTGATAATGGAACTGTGATCCATCACGCCCATTCTATAATCATAATACCTGAGGTGACCATTTCAGACATAAATATTATTCCTGCATACATTTGGTTTTCACGTTGATAATGAAGCTAGTTGCAATTTGTTTACTTGATGCAGTTTTTGTGGAAAAAAATATTGCATACAAAACCTGGTATTGGACACATTTTTGTTTCTTTGAAGGGTGGAATATTTTTAACTTGCCATCTGATCTAGCCTAGGATCCATCTAAAGGGTTAAGATGGGATCCGAGGTGACAATGTAACCCATCCTTAATTTGTAACCCTAGATCTAGGTAATTGCCAAAGTGAGTTCATAGTTTTGCAAACCAGGATTTATCATAGATGGATCATCACGAAAATCACAGAAGTATATTACTATAACCATAAATTGGGTTAAATTCTACTCGCATGAAAATTTATTACTATACACCCTAAAACCTACTCTACCCACATGAAGATTTATTACTATACACCCTAAACCCTACTTGCATAAAAGTTCATGACTGCATGGAATTAGTGGTTCCACATATGCTAATGATTGCATAGAATTAGTCATTCTACATTTTTATTTGGGGTAGATGGTGAGGGAATCACACAAGCTACAACTAGAGAGCTCGATATGCAGACCAAATGATGTTACATATTGAAATAATAATAACAAAATATTGGTATTTTCTTTCATTGATTTCCTTTGTTCCAAAACAATCAATCTCACCTTCTATTGCGCAATGCAGAGATCTTTACCATCAACTCCTCCTTACGCTTGTGTAAACCCTAGCCATCCAACAGTAGATATGAGAGATCTATTATTACCCATCCATCAGAGATATATTACCATCCAACCACAGAGATTTGAATATCCTATCAATTCAATGGTAAAGATGGGGGATCTACTACCATCATGCTACATATCAGAGATCCATTCTCTATCATTAATGCTCCTCTCGTCTTATCAAACCCAAGAAAGGATCATATCTATTCAAACATACAACGATATAGATTATGATCTCCATGAGTGAGTGAGTGATTATGTGATTGATCAATAGATTGCATGTGGTATATTTATTTTTTATTTGTTGAAGCTGATGTTTAACTCTGTTTAGTTTTTTTTTTTTTTTAATCTCTTCCATATGTAATATGTAATAGAGCTGACATTTAAAAATTGTTAACAGACTTACATTACATCTAATGCCTACACATCTCCCCTATATTGGGTTGTAGATTGCTTCTCGGCCCAATAAATTTTTTATAATATGAATTTCGATGTTTTTATTTAAGAAAAATGAAAAGTTTAGTGTTCATGTTCATATTGCATTAATAGATCAAATTAAATAAAATACTATTTTATAACTTAATATGAATGTGATATTTTTACTCAGAAAAAGAGAGAGACAAAAACAGAGAAGTTAAGCATTCATGTTTATATTGCATTACATTAGTGGATCAAATTAAAATAATACTCTTCTATGAATTAGTGAAGTCATTTCTCTTCCATAGTAAAGAAGCAAAGTTGAAATTTATCCCATCATATCAAAGTGGGTTTGTATTGGATTGATGTGGAGTTCGATGACATTCTTATTATCGCCTTGCTTAATTATGACCATGATTTATTCATTGCAACACCCAATCCATGGCAATATTGATTACTAAAAATATTCATTACAGAGTTGGTAAGTTGTGTCTTTCACTTATTAACTTTGTGTTCATCATCTTTATAAATTTCATTACTTAGTAGCATTGGAGATGGTTCAATATTTGTATGGCATTGAATTTGTTCATTGCTCTAGGTAGTCCCCCTCTTGCCATTTCCATTGCAAAGTAGTGTATATTATTTAAAGGTTAAATGGATTAAGCGCACTCTATAACATGAGGGAAAAGATGTTTCGTAATAATAAATAATGTGTGCAATGCTTAAAATTAAAATGTAAGGTTATTGGCATTCAAATCTAATGTGGAAAAAATCCCCAAAAAATGAACTATGACATAAATACATTTCCCTAGTTATTTTAAGAAATTATAGGCTTGGTTGAGTGAGTGAATCTACTTTGGCCATACTTCAAGAGACAAGAAGAGAAGGCTTGTTATTATTGAAAAGAAATTCAAAACCACCAACGTTGATGTAACCAATATGATTGTACAAACACGTGTCCCTGCAAAGTTATGCCACAAAAAGCTATAGAATCGAAGGAGTTAACTTTGAAATATCACTGGTTTAATATAACAAAGTTTGTTAGTTGAACTAATTGACTAACTATGACCGTAAGTTTTCCCTATGAACAAAATAGGTGGTATTTAAAAGTGAGTTAGAAAATGTGTGTAAAGGGGATAACATTTCCCTAGTATAGTACGGTGGGTTTAGATTTGTTAACAAGGGTTGCTTTGTCCAATGGAAGACAAACATGGAATGGACACTAACAAACTTCATCCATTTCAATTACGCATAGAAAATATGGTATGAAGATCAAATTCTTCACATGGAATATCTAATTTAGTAGAACAAATTCCTCACATGAGATAATATAAATACCACCCAATCAATGATTATGAAATAAAAAACATGTTATTCATTACACCAACATAAGTGAGGTGCATTCTATAATCGTTATTTAATTACACGAACAAAAGTGAGGTGCATTCTATAATCGTGATATAGGAGACATGCAATGTCCATGCTTAACATTGATGTGAAATGCAACATAAATTGCTTAGTATAAACACAAGGAGATTTGGGAATCATAATTGCTTGAAACCCTAGACACCCATTACTTGTTCTTCAATTCTTCCAGCCATGGATTTGACTTCAGGAGGAGGATGTCCCCCATTGTCCACTCATGATCCTGGTGCAATTTCCTTTCAGGGTTTGATTGCCACATTGGGGAAAGCTACTAAAAAATCGCTCCTATCTAGAATTTTTAAGGAAATTGATCTAACTCCTAAAGTTAAGCTCCCAATTTCTACTTCTAGGCATAGGGCTTTGGCTCTGGCTAACAAGGGCCCCATTGGCCAATTTACTAAGATTTCGACAATCTTATAAATAGTTCAATTGATATCAGTGATTAAAAATACTCCCTTTTAACTTGTAGGGGAATTTTCCAAAACCAAAAATTGGAAGCTATGAGGCTTTGTGGGATTGCTACCCTCCCATCACTGTCTTGGACCATCTGCTAAAAAAAGCCATCTGATTAGATCACCCATTACTATTGGATATTTCAAGCGCTCATTTTTAGTTATCCCATGAGCATCTTTAATTCCAAAGTCAATCTGAGTCATTGATTACAACTCATGTTGATCATTGGATCTTTCATGTGGAAATTAGCTACTATCGACCGAGCAACTTTAGATCCAAATCCCAATCTCTACCTTTTATCTGAAACTCAAGAACATCCTCAACTACCTAATTTCCAATCTACAGATTGAATTATGGCAACTTTCTCCTCAAAACATGTTTCATTAGCACGACAACTTCTCATGTAAGAATTACCCATCGACCGTTTAGTAGTAAGGTGGTTTGGGTTTGCAATTGTTGTAGCAGAAAGTGCCCCTATAGTTTCTCTTGGAGATGAATGATCCAAGTTACTCCCAGACTCCCTCTAGTTGGAAAAATTACATGTTACTAAAGAGTTTTCTTTTCCCATACTCAAACTAAACCAAAAATTTTCCACAAGCATTTCAGACTGTCCATCATAACAAATTGTCAAGTCACACAGAAAGGTTATTAGATTCTTAACAAATTGTTCTCGGTTCTTTCCTTCCCATGTTTTAACAGAAAATTACTTCTCTAGATGAGACAAAATGAATAAATGCCTCATAGGGATTTAATCGAAATACATAGGATTATTTGACAAATCCACGGCTTTAGCTGAATCATATTTCTTGTGTGGATCAAAAGAAAGAGACCCATTGAATGGAAGATGTGAAGGAAGCTTTTTAAGCCAATATTTGGAAAAATCTTCCTCCCTTAAGACATTTGAAGCCTGAAGAAACCAATTTGTTGAACCACTTTCTTAGCAGATCTTGCAATTTCATTGTCAACCATCAAAGAGGAACTTGAAGAAGAAACAACCATGGTAACATTTCCTACAATCAAGTAGATGCTTCTCCACTTGGAAGTCGATGGCATTCTCATATCTGTTATAGAAATTTTTGGGCACTTCAACCCCAATCATAAATGTCCATAAACTTAGGGCTCCTAAGTCCCTAAAAGTGTTGCTTCACTACCTGAAGGAATAAGGTCAACTGATTACATCATCTCCCAGAAGTTCTCCACTGAAAACTGCTCATAAATGGTCAAAACTGGACCATACTGAAAGCTCAATGCAGAGGTTGCGATGCATATCACCTTCCCAATGTACAAGGTGTGATGCATACTGATTTTCTCCTCTGTAGGGTGCTATGGGCGGGAATGGACAAATGACAGGGACAAAAATGTGAGGTGGAAGATCATGGAATCTTCCAGAAGCTTCCCCTCTGACACTTGCCTCTCTATTTTCGACCAGGGATGAGTAAGGGATCATCATTCTCCAAGTGGAAGTATGAACTATCAGAGAGAGGACACTAATCAAGATCCCAGAGGATGACTCACCTCTTTGTAATCATCTATATATGGATCCCTCATCACAAAGATTGAGAGGTTGGAATTTTGTATCTTATAGAGAAGTGTTGTTGGTTTTCTAGTGTACATTCATAGTGTTGGATGATCTAAGCTTTACTTGAGGTGAAGAAGGGCTTCCTAGCTGGAGGATGATGCTGGGTCGGAGCACATGGTTGTAATCCTCTTGCTACTTTTCATCTTAATAAAGTTATTCTTGTTTCCTTCCATATTCTTGTATACTTGTTTATATATGCATGTATATGGCTAATACACAACTGATCCTATATTATTTATGAATTTAGATCCTTGTTTCTTGGATAGTAGTATGTTGTTCTGATTCTACAGGTTCTTTTGAAGCTGGGCAGACAAAGAAGAAGTAGCGAAGCTCTATCAAGAAGGAGAGGAAAGACCCAAGTTAGTCTTCTTGGTTCTCCTCTTGTCTATTTTCATAAAAGAAAACAATAGTAGACTTTGATTGTTTGTTTCTAAGATAGCCACCCATCTTAGTGGGAATAGTAGCATCCGAGTGGACA
>APFE030239499.1:7653-21176 GCA_000404065.3 Pinus taeda | reverse complement strand
CCAAGGATGGTGGTAGCACCAAAGAAGAAGAAAAGAGGGCTAGATGTCCTAGCAGAAGCATCAGAACACATGGACTAGAGGGGAATGTCTAAATTTTGGTTGCATGAGGACATGCAACACCTTCACAGTGGGGGTATGTTGAGTCCCAAACCTGCACTTCCCTATATACCCTTTCAGCCTTTTTTTTCCATTTACTTCATCCACCCAGCTATCAAATCATTGCATACTAGGCTAAAAAGAGCTTATGAAATGGTTTCCTAACTATGTTTCTGATTGTTGTTTGGTTTAGATTTTTTGTTCAAACAGCTGTGGAAACTTGTCACTTTCTGCAGCTAGCCCGAGTTTCCGCAGCCATTTTGTTAAAAGCTATGCTACAGGTGTCCAATGGAGAAACCGGCCACATGGGTAGGATGTAGGTGACGTGTACATGGAGTGTGTCCTCTCAGATCAGCCAAATCTCTCATAAACAGTCATGGTCAACGACAGTCAAAGGAAGGGCCAACTGAGGAATTTTGCGGTGGCACGGCTCTGTTTTGGCACACGTGAAGGATTGCGTGGCACGATCCTTCATTTCTGGAGGTACTGGCACAACTGTCGACCAGCCTGCGAACTGAATCAAGCAGCCACCACTCCATGGATTCAACTGCTGTAATGACCATCATGCTAAATCTTAGGCCATGGAGATTTACGTGTCTCTTGGCAGCACAAAATCTAGGAATTATTTATTAGCATTTGCACTTATAAATAATGCGTTGATATACGGTGGATAATTAGTCTTAAAGTTGTAATTTTGATTGTTGTTTCAGCCCACTGTGTTGTACTTTCCTTTGCTTTATTTCTGCAATTCAATATATGAGAAGACAGCATTCCTGAATCCAATTTGTGATTAAGTAGTTGGCTGGCTGAGGTGACAGAGGGCCCCTGTACACCAAAGCTTTGTATAGTTTCTTACTTGCTTTTGTTTACTGTTTTTGTAGTCATTACTTGTATATATTATATGTTGTTATAATGTTCATCACTGTCCATATTTCATGTTTTCTGCATAACTGTTAAGCTGATCAATGTTTCTTTTACAGGTTGTTGTAGGTAGCCCAGGCAAATTTACATATTTTTGATAGCTACTGACATGAGATCATCTTGTCCTTTCTGCGATTTTTTTTATTAAGTTTAATCCCGCTTTGTCTTTTATTCAAGTTTTTTTTTTTTGTAATTACTTTTCTGCCATTTAGGGACTCATATTACTACCTGTTATGATTCCTTTCTAAGCAAGGATCAATTAGTAAGGAATCAGAATATTACTTGAAGTAGTGTGATCTAGTTTGCTTTCCTGCAAGTTAGAGATTGAATTACTTATGTCATTTTCAAGAGTTGAAATATGAATGAGTAGTTAAATCTTAGTTTCCTTTTTATCCAATTTAATTTCCTGCAATTTAGATATCATAATACTCAGCTTGTTTATGATTACTTCCTCTAGCCGGACTGAGTCGAAAGTTGAAGGGTCAAAGTATGGGTTGAAGTAGTGTGATTTAGTTTTCTTTGCTTTCAGCCTTTGTGTTGCTTTAAGTTCAGATTTTATTTTCTTTTTCATATAGCAGTAAGGATACTGGGCCATTGTCACTAGTTCATTGTTTTGATGCATTTACTTATTTTTGAGAATTGATTTCATTACTGTCAGTTTGTAAACTTTCTTTTTGAGAATTTTTAAGTTTGGAAAATCATTGTAGAAATCACCATTACGATTCACACTTAATTTTCAATTTCTCCGTCTCACACTAGGCAATCCACAGAAGATAAACCCAAAAACAAACTAAAAACTCAAAAATGACAAAAGACTAAGGAAAAGGTTATCTTGCACATACAGTGCACTTCACTTCATCAGTTTACGAATCCTGGATTGACATTTTAAATAGCAATTTAGGACATACTAAATTGACCAAACAGTAGGTTGAAGAAAGTCTCAGTGGGAAGAAGCAGATCACAGCTGAAGTGTAGTGATGAAGGAGTCCAGCAAGGGATTCTAGGTGAATGTGGCAGAACCTAAAGATTCAACAGAGGTTGAATAAAGTTACAGATGAGTGAAGCCTGAAGGAGCAGTGGGGAAATGCTCGAAAGGTTCCAATAGAGGACCGGGTGATTACCAAAAGACCAGATCCGGAGGAAGGGATTGATGAGGTAAGTGGCAGCAGAAGAGTTTACTGTTGCAGAGGCTTGGTGCAACTCATGGGTGAGAAACTCATGGCGAGGAAGATGACTACTAAAAGTCATAAAGGAGAGAGAAGAGGTTCAGAAAGATGCCACAACAAGAAGAGGGAGAAGGAAGATGCCAAGGCAAATGGCATATTGAAGCGGTTGACTGATGAAGAGTATGAGAAAGAGAAAGCTGAGATAGCAGTGCATCTTGAGTTATTGATGGAATTGCTACAAGAAAATATGAAGGACCAGAGAGTGGGTTGGCTCATGAGGAAGAGAGTGAAATGGCAGAGGCTACAACAGAAAAGAGATCGACAGATAAACATGCAGTTAACGGAGGAGCTGAAGAAGCTCGAGTAGATGATGAGTATACAGTTGAGTCGTGAAGAACTCAGAGCATCTGAGTTGAAAGTGGAGGTTTCCATTGGTGAAACAGAAGAGGAGATCATTGATGATTTCTTGAGTTACTGGGCAGATCTAGATCAACTGGATAATGTGAACTCTTGTATTTTTATAGCTGACAATTGTGATGTGATTACAGGTTTTACTGAGGAGGATGTGTAATCTTGTGAAGCTGTCACAAGTATGGAAAAGACTCTTTCAGGAGATAAATACTCGGAAGAAGAAAGCAGCGATGCGTTTGTACTTGAAGTTGTTGCAGTACAAGAGGAAGTTCTTGTGAATGAAGAAGAGGATCAGCTTGAAGAGCTGGTATATAAACCAACAGTTGAGACTGTTGAACTTTGTGATTTTCAAACTGAAAGTTTATGTATGAATGCAGGGACTGTAAGTGATGATGATATGCTTCAGCAATGCCACAGAGAAATTGCATTGTTAGAATATTTGTTGAAGAATTCAGAGTATGACAGAGAGATTGCAGCAGAAGAAAGAGTTCAGTATAGTGAACGAGAGCAGAAAGACATCATGGAGACAGATGGTGTGAGAGAAAGACTAGTTGTCAGTCTTGAGAATTCTTCAGAGAATTCTTTGGAAAGTTTGGATCAGCATACTGATGTGCTGATAGTGGAGGAGAATTCAGGACAACATACTAAAATATTGGCAAAGGCACTGATGCCTTATGATTTTTGTTTTAACAAGTGTTTTGTGAATGCAGGTATTGTTGCAGGTGCTGAGGAACATTTGACTCAGCTGAGCAGTCAAATGAAGGAAGAAGAAAATTCTATGGAAATTTCAAAACCATGGGATGAGGACGTTATGTTGCTAGAAAGGATGCTGAATGACCAGAATTCAGTGCAGAAAGAATCTCAATTTTAGAAATGGGAATTGCAGATGCAGAGAGATGAAGATAGCAAAAAGGAGTACACAATGTACCAGTCCAGTAAGTTGCTGATAGGAGAAGGCAGAGAAGAAGTTTTCGGTTGTAGAAGACAAGAGGGCATGGATGATTGGGTGGCGGTAAGAACGGAAACAAGTATAGAAGTAAGAACTAATCAAGCAAGAAGTCAACAAGTGATAGTACAAATAGAGCAAGTAAGAACTGAAGAAGCCGTCTCAGCTCAGTAGACAACAAGAAATCAGCAGCTTGGAGATTTATTGGACCAAGAAATTGAATTAATCAGAAGAATCATGTTGAAAATGTCTCAGAGGAAGACATCAGCAAGAAAGAGAAGAAGCAGCAGCAGCAAAATGAAGACGGAGACAGGTTGTGAAAGTGCAGCAAGTGGAGCAAGACAGCATAAGATATGGAGGCCGGGAGAAAAGAAGCAAACAACAGATATAGATGTTGAGTTACAAAACAAAATGTGGGATCTAGGCGGACAAAGATTTAAAACGCATGATCTGGAGATCATGATCATTTTCTACCTTGGGAGTCTGATGCAGGAGCATAGACTTGGGAAAATACTTTGTATTTTTATTTAAATCTAGGGGTTTCATGTTTTTGAGAAATTATTAATTTTATGTAAATATTTATGAGATTTTGAGTGATTAATTATATTTTTAATTAATTATATGAGAGGATTTGTAATGTTTCCAAATAATTGGAAAACATGAGAGGAATTAGCATTGAGATAATTAAGAATTAATTATGGAGCCTAAATTAGAATTAGTTTCAAGGTTTTAGGGATAAAAATCTAGATTATAGGGGTGTTGAGATATTTGGGGATTTTGTTGAGTGATTAAAGGGATATGAACCAAAATTGGTTCAATTCAATTTGTGTAGATTAATGAGCTTCAGAGGCAAAATAGATCAGGTAGAATAGAATAGAGAGGAGAGGTGAGGCTTGGAAAGGCAAAGTTTGTAAACCTCCGGGTAATTGGAAGGGCCATGACTATTGAATATAGGGCCAAAGACAAAGTTTGTAAGTATTTTTCATTGTTAATATGAAGACTGTGTTTTAGAACTGCATTGATTTCGAAATTGTGCATTTAATTTCTATAACTGGGCTTGAATGGTAAATCCATGTGAACCGAATGAGAGATCAAGGAGCGATTGGGTAATTGTTAATCTAAACCTCTGTTTACATTAAAAGGGCACATAGTTGTTTTAAGCTTCGTCTATTTTGAATAGGATCAATTCATGTTTCATATTACTGAGCACCAATATACTTCTGGTTTGAAAAGCGTAAAGTAGGAACAGAGGTTTGAAATTCGATGTTAGAACAATTAATGATTTGCAGGCGTAGAGAATTATACAATTTGAATGGAATGACATAGAACAATTGTCGAGAGTTTAATTGGCAAATTGAAATCTCCTACTATGAATCGAAGGCATTGAGTATATTGAACGCCGAATATGGTCAAACGCTAGCTCAGATTGCTGAACCAGTGAGTATGTTGAAGGCCTGTTGCAACCGTGTGGAGAAATCTGCGGCTTTTGGTATTGATCTGCAATATTCAGGTGTGTGAACAATTGTATTATGGTTAGCTTTTTGATTGTATGCGTAAAGTTCCGTGTGAAGAATCAATTCATTGCTGGAAATCGGAACTGAATTACACGTCTTGATAAAGCCTGTATGTTGAGAATTCTGGGTTTTATGGTTGGGAATTCATTTGATTTGGTAGATCTGTGTAAAAAGGAAATGAAGAGATCGATCTAAGCCTTAACGTAGAGGAATTGTTTTAAATTTCCAGTCATGATAATTAACATAGAGGTCAAATTATGTTTGCCGGAATCGATTTATTATAGTTGCAGCTGAGGTGGTTTAAATTTTGTCTTTTTGAATCGATGGAACAGTAATCGATCAATACCGGAGGTGCATAGGGAAGGTTTAAACGTCGACCTATGCGTTAATAGAAATGTCGGGGATGTGTATGAAGTTTTGGAGCGGAAACATCAATGAAATACGGGTTTGAATTCACTTACTATGTGATGTTTGATTGATTGAAATCATGTGAAAGCCTGTAGTTAAGTCCAGAAGTTTTGAAACAAATGTATGGTGGAAATACAATTGATCCGGTGGAAATTTGCGTATAAGAAGCAGCGGAACTTTGGCAATGGGTAATGGGCACAACCTCTTCAGAATTGTAAGGCTTTTGACCTTTAAAAAGTTTGAATACCAGGTGGAAGCATTGTGAAAGCGCAATTGAAATTGAAGGGTGTTTATGGAGGTAAGCTCAATTGTGTTGAAACGTGGCCATAAAGACTTGTAAATTTGTGTGGGTCAATGTTATTGAAATAATTTGTTGTAAAGGTCGATTTACATTGGAATATATAATTCCATATGGAGTGGAAGTGTGGGCACATTCTTTGAATCCAGTGATATTTGAATGTTGATGTTAAATGGAAATGATGAATGATGTTTATTGGGTTTGATATATGTGAGCATTCTAATGTTTGAGTTATTGGGTTTGATGGAAAGTTTCAAAAGTTATGAATTTGCCATGAATGAGGAAACTCCCATATACAGAAGGTGATTGGTTTTATAACCATAATAAGGAATTTAAAAAGAAGCTTCCATGTGTGCAAATGATAGTATGTGAAATTGCTCGGTAATGAGGTTTTTATTGGGAGGTTTTTGGAGATGTATTTGAGAGAAAAGATTATGGGTATTGTAGGGTTGGCCCTGCATCATTTTTGGTATCAAAACTTGGCTCTGTTGAAATTGAAGATGTTTGTTTATTTTCTGAATGAGTGCAGGAAGGTTTTGTTGAGAACTGAAGAGTGTTTTATTTGAATGTATTCTAAATCTGAAAAGCAAGATACACAATTTCAAGTGAGCAGGAGGACAAGATCATGCAGGATCTTAAAGGTGAGATGATTTTCTGATTTGACATGTGTGATTAAAGCTTATGGTTGCAGACAAGATGATGGCAGTGAACCTGACATTCAGCTAAAGGCTGGATAATGAGGACAATTGTAGTGTCTTGAAGAGAAGGTGAGTTGAAGAGATAGCCTAGAGAGAGCAGAAGAGAATGCTCAAAAGGTTCCAGAGGCGGTGAACCAGTACTTACCAAAAGACCAAATCCACTGAAGCGGATTGGTGAGGTAAGGGGCAGCAGGAGAGCTTACTGTTGTAGAGGCTAGTGCAACTCATGGTGAGTGAGAAACTCATGTAAAAGATGATCATGGAGGATCCGAGAAGAGGTTCAGAGGAATGCCACAGAGGTGAGATGACTGATAAATTCAGAGAAAGAGAGATTGCAATAATGAAGGTACAATTGCAGGTACTACAGGAATGGCTGCAAGAGCAGGAAAACCAGAATGGAGGATGGATCTTTCCACTAAAGGGAAAGAAAGAGATTTGGCAACCATTGCAGATGAAGTTGAGGCAAAGTGTGATTGCCTTATTGAAAAAGGAACTTAGAGTTGTTGTGCCAGAGATGGAATTTGAAGATTCCATACGCAGATCTGTTCAAAGGGAAGTGCTTGAGGAAGCAGTCAAGATTGAAAAGTCTTGTGGTTTTAAAACTAATGAGTTGTGTATGTTTGCAGGTATAGTACAGGGAGATGAGAAAGCTTTAAAGTTTGTTAAAGAGCAGGAGAAAGAACTGAATTTGAAGTCTGTTCAGATCAATGCTGAGATAGCAAGATCTCAGGAGGAAATGAAGACAAAGGCGTCTAATCAGAATATTGGTGCAGAGAAAGAAGGACCAACCGATGATGGGTCAAGAGCTGGTAAAGGTATAGAAAATTGTGTGAAGTTTCCAAGTTATACGCCTAATGAAATTGTTGAATTGTATAGGAAACTAGATCTTCAAAGAAGAGAATTGGAGAGGCAGAGAACTTACACACAGGATAATTTGCTGAAGAAGCAGGATAAGAAAGTTTTCATGAATGACAGTCATGAAGAAAAGGATGGAAAGAAGGAGAGACTAGTTGATAGTCTCATGGTGAATGCAAATCAACATACTTATGTGCTGACAAAGGAGTTGGAAAGGAACTCAGAGCAACATACTGAAGTGTTGCCAAAGAACGCTGAGGAGAAAGCCAGTGAAGATTTTCTGAGCCTTGAAGAAGGCTTGGAACTGCAGAGAGAAAACTCGGTGATTGAATCAACAAGTGAGATCATTGGGTCTTGTGATTTTGAAATTGACAATTTGATTGTGTTTACAGGTGATACAGAGGACAATCCATCACTTGGAATTGTCTTGGAAGAAGAAGAACTGTTGCAGAAAGAAGATGAGACAATTATGTCTCATATGCAGAGGCTTGTTTCCATGGGTGACAAGAAAGAGTTGGCTTGTCTAAATAGCCAAGAAAAGACTGGTGGACAGAATTTTAGAACTGCTACAGTGATAGAGGATGAGGTTATAGTGTTGAGAGAACTTGATTTGATTGCTAGAATCAATCAAGATGATGGTGGACAATTACTGAAGATTGTCAAAGAGGAAGACGAAGGTTATGCTGGAATTAAATTGCAGCATGTTGATGAAATTCTTGAGAAGAAATGGCTGAAATGTTTGATGGAGACATAAGTTGAAGATAAAGTTGCAGGTGATGAGCAAAAGAATGTTGCAGAGGGACAGGAAGTTTGGGAGGCAGCAACATCAATGTTAGCAACATCTATGGTGGCAGTTGAAGTAACATGTGGGGTGACATCTGCAGGAGTAAAACCAATGTTATCAACAATCGAGGAGATGACAGCTGAGGCAACATTGACAACAACAACATCAATGTTGGAGACAAGAAAAGCAGTAACAATAGTTACAACAAAAGCAGCGACAACAGCTGAAACAACAGAATTTGGAGGCAACAGTAGTAGGCAAAGAAATTTCCAGACATAGGAAAGGCTGGACATAGAGATTGAAAGCATCGAGAGACTGATGATAAAGGTGTCTCAGAAGCAGCAGACAACAGCGAGAAAGTAGAAGAATTTCAGCAAGATAAAGACAAAAACAGAGTATGAAAGCATAGCTAGAGGCAGGATGTAGAACAAGATATGGAAACCTGGAGAAAAGCAACAACCAACAGTAGATGATGAATTGTAGAACAAAGTGTGGGATCTAGGGAGACAAGGAAAAAGAATTAAAATGCATGATCTGGAGATCATGATCATTTTTTACCTTGGGAGTCTGATGCAAGAGCATAGACTCGGGAAAATACTTTGTATTTTTATTTAAATCTAGGGGTTTCATGTTTTTGAGAAATTATTAATTTTATGTAAATATTTGAGATTTTGAGTGATTAATTATATTTTTAATTAATTATATGAGAGGATTTGTAATGTTTCCAAATAATTGGAAAACATGAGAGGAATTAGCCTTGAGATAATTAAGAATTAATGATGGATCCTAAATTAGAATTAGTTTCAAGGTTTTAGGGATAAAAATCTAGATTATAGGGGTGTTGAGATATTTGGGGATTTTGTTGAGTGATTAAAGGGATATGAACCAAAATTGGTTCAATTCAATTTGTATAGATTAATGAGCTTCAGAGGCAAAATAGATCAGGTAGAATAGAATAGAGAGGAGAGGTGAGGCTTGGAAAGACAAAGTTTGTAAGCCTCTGGGTAATTGGAAGGGCCATGACTGTTGAATATATGGCCAAAGACAAAGTTTGTAAGTATTTTTCATTGTTAATATGAAGACTGTGTTTTAGAACTGCATTGATTCATAAATTGTGCATTTAATTTCTGTAACTGGGCTTGAATGGTAAATCCATGTAAACCGAATGAGAGATCAAGGGGCGATTGGGTAATTGTTAATCTAAACCTCTGTTTACATTAAAAGGGCGCATAGTTGTTTTAAGCTCTGTCTATTTTGAATAGGATCGATTCATGTTTCATATTACTGAGCAACAATATACTTTTGGTTTGAAAAGTGTAAAGTAGGAACAAAGGTTTGAAATTCGATGTTAGAACAATTAATGATTTGCAGGCGTAGAGAAGTATACAATTTGAATGGAATGACATATAACGATTGTCGAGAGTTTAATTGGAAAATTGAAATCTCATACTGTGAATCAGAGGCATTGAGTATATTGAACGCCGGATATGGTCAAACGCTGGCTCAGATTGATGAACCAGTGAGTATGTTGAAGGCCTGTTGCAACCGTGTGGAGAAATCTGCGGCTTTTTGTATCGATCTGCAATATTCAGGTGTGTGAACAATTGTATTAAGGTTAGCTGTTTGATTGTATGCATAAATTTTTGTGTGAAGAATCAATTCATTGCTGGAAATCGGAACTGAATTACACGTCTTGATAAAGCCTGTATGTTGAGAATTATGGGTTTTATGGTTGGGAATTCATTTGATTTGGTAGATTTGTGTAAAAAGGAAATGAAGAGATCGATCTAAGCCTTAACGCAGAGGAATTGTTTTAAATTGCCAGTCATGATAATTAACACAGAGGTCAAATTATGTTTGCCGGAATCGATTTATTATAGTTGCAGCTGAGGTGGTTTAAATTCTATCTATTTGAATCGATGGAACAGTAATCGATCAATACCGAAGGTGCATAGGGAAGGTTTAAATGTCAACCTGTGTTAATAGAAATGCCAGGGATGTGTATGAAGTTTTGGAACGGAAACATCAATGAAATACGGGTTTGAATTCACTTACTATGTGATGTTTGATTGATTGAAATCGTGTGAAAGCCTGTAGTTAAGTCTAGAAGTTTTGAAACAAATGTATGGTGGAAAGACAATTGATCCGGTGGAAATTTGTGTATAAGAAGCAACGAAACTTTGGCAATAGGTAATGGGCACAGCCTCTTCAGAATTGTAAGGCTTTTAACCTTTAAAAAATTTGATTACTAGGTGGAAGCATTGTGAAGGCGCAATTGAATTGAAGGGCGTTTATGGAGGTAAGCTCAATTGTGTTGAAACGTGGCCATAAAGACTTGTAAATTTGTGTGGGTCAATGTTATTGAAATAATTTGTTGTAAAGGTCGATTTACATTGGAATATATAATTACATATGGAATGGAAGTGTGGGCGCATTCTTTGAATCTAGTCATATTTGAATGTTGATGTTAAATGGAAATGATGAATGATGTTTATTGGGTTTGATATATGTGAGCATTGGAATGTTTGAGTTATTGGGTTTGATGGAAAGTTTCAAAAGTTATGAATTTGCATGAATGAGGAAACTCCCATATACAGAAGGTGATTGGTTTTATAACCATAATAAGGAATTTAAAAAGAAGCTTCCGTGTGTGAAAATGATAGTATGTGAAATTGCCCGGTAATGAGGTTTTTATTGGGAGGTTTTTGGAGATGTATTTGAGAGAAAAGATTCTAGGTATTGCACGGTTGGCCCTGCATCATATCGTCCCCATACCCACTTGGGAGCACCATAGAGGTTTGCTTGGAAAACATGGGGCCAACCCCTTGTCCACTATGTTTGAGGCCCATTTTCACATCATGGCACACTCTGGACGTCACTAGGCCTCCTTAGTGTTGAAGAATGTGTAATCAGGTTAGGTCTTCATAAATGTACTTTTGATATTTTTATTTATTCAATAAATGAAATATTATTTTTGCTATATTTATCAATGAGTTTCTTGCTCATTGAAGTAGGTCAAGCACATATTTAAGTGCTTCTAGGAAGTCAAAGAGTCAATGTAATTATTGAAGACCCTTGAAGGGCATGTTGCACTATGTATAAACTTGTATAAGAGTCAAAGGAAATATCTCCAAGAAAATTCAATTCATCTCCATGCAACGACATCCTCCTAGCAGAAAAAATGATGAAGAAACACTAAGTCGGCCTACATTCAACAAGTTGGCCTAAAGGAGGGACTATCCTCTATATATAGAGGCTATCCACTCCCTCATAATGACCAATACTCACCTTTGAAATCAGCAAGCAAGAGAAGTAAAGGAAAAGTGAAGAAGGACAAAGTTTAAGGGGTCTCCAAGTGCAACAAAGAAAGAAGCAAGAAAAGCGAAGCTTTGGGACTGTTTCTAGGGAAATATACAGTCACACATGCGAGAAAAAGGAGGGCAGTATATGGTTATATCAATAGCAAAATCGCAGTCATATATTCATATTGGTTTGGGTGTGAAGCTTAGGCCTACAAGACCCTCCCACTAGAGCGAAGAAGAGACTCTCTCATACGAAGCAGCAATGAACCAAATGCACTACTAAACCTCCCACATTTGTGAGAATTTAGGGATGCAGAACTGTCATATGAAGTGCGTACCTACACATTGAAGGAGCTCGATTGGTCAAGAAGAAGGAAGAAATCATCATTAGTGAAGGGATTCACTAGAGACAAAGGATAAGTGTCTCTTCTAGGGAAAGTATAATAAGGACTACCAAAAATTGTAAGAAGGGAAAAGTGATGGAAGAAGGAGAATGAAGTGTCAGAAGAAGGAGGACTAAATGTCGGGGAACAAAGTGTAGGAAGGAGGAAGGACTTGAATTGTGTTTCAAGGATATTCTAGTTAAGGTTCTAGGGTTTGGGATTGATCAATATGAAGCTTCAATAAGAGAAATTTACAAAAGGGTTTTCCTCTCTAAGAGAGAGAGGTTTTGGCCCAAGCAGAAAGCCAATATATTGTGTTCTTGTTTCTTATGTTTTGGTAGAAGTTTGATGAAGTAAACACACACACTAATAATAAGAAGAAGATCAAGATAAGATAAATTGTAAACGCGCTTCACAAATTGTTATCAAGTTTAAAAGAACCTTATTATACATAACTTCCCTTGATTCTTCAACACTCAGAGACCCAACAACTCTTTTTACTAATCATTCTACCCTCTTGAGAGTTTTATTCTTATGTTGTTGAGCTATCTTAGTTGGCTTGTCACCAAGGGATGTTATTATTGCACATTATTTTATTATTTGGGGCTCAATTAGGCCAAATTAGGCAAATCAAACTCATTAGAGACTGCATAAATGGATGAGAGGTGATTCATTCTCTCATCATCACTTGGATTTGGATTTAGTAGCTACTTGGAGAATTTCACATTCCCTTTTGGAGGACGAGTTTAGTTCCATGTATGGATTCTATATTCTTGATCTTGGAGCTTCATTATTGGCATAATTTGATGATTGGATATACTCATTTATACATGTAAATGTCCTTTTCATGCTTATTCTTTTTATTTAATTTGTCACATGAAATGTTGCTAGGATTTTCGCTATATAATTATGAAATTTAATGCTTTTCTATGCGAAATTGTGGAAATTTTGATCTTTTGTAGCATTACATCATTGCATGGGCCATGTATGAAAGGGTAAATGTTCCTATATATTATTGTTGTTGAATACATCTTGATAAGTCATCAATTATTGTATATCAAAGTATAAAGACCTTAAGTAATTGCTCTCATACCCTAATGCCATGGAAAATTGCTTGAAGGCCTCCTTGATTGGTTAAATCTTTTCCAAAAACAAAATTATCTTTGACTCCATCTCTCCCAAAGGATAAGGCACTAATCCTTAAATAGGTAATCACTTTCAAAGAATATTTCTCTCACCTGTCATTCTCTTTCTAGGCCTAGCCTCCATAGGTCACCTAGGGCATTGTTTTTCTCCCATTGTAGCAATGAAAAAACTTCAATATCTTCTCCATTAATGTGATACGATTTTCTCTAGAGGCCCTCAAAACTTCAAGAAATTTTGATGGTGGGATCTTGAGATATATGTAGGTTTTAACCTCGTACAGAAATTACCTGCATACGAATTCTAAAATACATAAAATAAACAATGCAAGAGCATAACACATAAAACACATATACACAAAGATTTTCCCCTGGATCCCAAAACCGGGACTACCAACTTGATTTTTCATTATATTCCTTTCAATGTTACAATACATATTTATACATGCCAAAGCATCTAGTACCATGGATTGAAAACCATCGCGTACAAAAACATGTGCGAAAATCATGCACAAAACCCTATGTGGGTCCACCCAACCTAACATAGGGTCCAAAACCAAAATTTTCTGGGGCGCTGCCCCATATCCCTTTGTGACCCC